>JADWQK010000867.1:0-11533 GCA_017933935.1 Sesamia nonagrioides
TGATTATGTAAAGTTTCAAATTTTATTTGGTCATGGGTTTACCTAACTTTTATATTATCCTTATCGATCGGACGGGGTGTTCTTTACATATTGTATATTAGAATACTAACAATGACGCCGATTCGAGTCACAAACTAATCTAAATTTTAGTTCATTGCATCTTTTTCTTTCTTTTTCGTTATAAAAAGGATAGGAGATGAAATATTAGTTTAGTCCTCCTCTCATTTCTTTTTGTTAACTTTATCTTTCTAAGACCGCGTTTCCACTGACGCTGAGCTGGGCTGAGAAGAGCGATGAAAAGTGGTTAGTGTTTTCACTGAAGCGGAGCGGAATGGAGCATACTTTTGAACTTCTCATCCGTTTTGATAACGATGATAACTGAGGCATTGCGCGTGAATCACGCACCGCCCTGCTCCGCTCCGCCCCGCTGTCGTCCACTGTGCACCCCAATGCTCGTTGTACTCCGCATCGCATCGCCTCAATGTA
Source organism: Sesamia nonagrioides (assembly GCA_017933935.1). Taxonomy (NCBI): domain Eukaryota; kingdom Metazoa; phylum Arthropoda; class Insecta; order Lepidoptera; family Noctuidae; genus Sesamia; species Sesamia nonagrioides. The sequence goes on from JADWQK010000867.1 coordinate 487, forward strand.
TTTTTATTATGAATATTTGCTCAGCTCTGATCCACTCCGCTCGTGCTGTTTCCATTGAAGCGGAGCGGAGATTTCGAACATAGTGATTGGTCAACTCATGCACCGCTAAGTTCCTCTCCGCCCCGCTCCCCGTCAGTGGAAACCTGCCCACTAATCGGCGAACACATTTTTGTCAAATGATTGCGACTAGTTGGGATCAGTTGGTATCGTTCGGGCCGCTCATTGGTCCGTTCAGCCCAAACGATCCCAACTAGTCGCAATCATTTGACAAATATGTGTTCGCCGATTAGGGTCTGGTCTAATACTCTAGACTCTAGTTAAATAAATACTAGTGTTTTGTCGTTAAGAGTTTTGCCAATCTATGAATAGTTATTGTTATTTAACTATTAGATATATTTGAGTAATTTTTATATGCAAATTGGAATGGTCTCCACAAAGTTTGTTTCATTATTTTCGTCTCCATTTTGTTAACAATAGCAAATATACGTGCTGTGTATTACGTGCTTTAAGCCTTGGCCACAATTTTACTATGTTTAGATTTAAGTTAGATTGTTTTGACGCAAAGTTCTGGCTGTAAGTTACATTATTAAAAAATATTATAATTAATCAATATTGTTGTTTTAATTGATCTCCCTATAAGTATGCACATGGGCGTAAGTAGCTACCCAGCTTCTGGCCTAGCGAAGGTTAAATTTTTGGAGTGAGTAATCTTTGTGCGCTAGAGTCCTACACGGTTTTTTTGGCAATTAGTGTCGCTACACATCTGCGGACCGAACAGCGCCGAAAGTTCGACTAAATACGCTCGCAGTGTATTTCAAGTACTGTACGACACATCAGCCGAAATTACGCCGCGTTCGGCGTAGGGCCTAACCTTCCTTCGGGCAGTTTTTTCAGCTATAACGCATTTAATGTATTTTGCATAGCAAGCGACACATCACGCAATGCGTTGCGTGACCAAAAGTTAAGCAGGCGTAGCTAAACCTTCAGCGTGTGTTGTGCATCGCGCGCGTGGCGGTAGCGACGAGCGGCAACATCTAAGCCCTCTTTAATAGCTAATATTCTAATGAAGTCCTTTTTTCTGGGTAATTCAGGTACGTCGCAAAAACCGCACACCATAAAGTGTCGAGACTGACGATGACGCCACGTAACTTTCCATCACGTAGCGCGCTGAACAAGACGCCGCGTTTTGACCGTTTGGTTTGTCTTAACAACTGAATATTGTGACTGAGGCTGACACCTCCGGCGCCGTACGTTCCCGCATATGTGTCCCCACCCTTACACCGTACATTTTGTTAGTGTCTACAGCGTGATTTATTTAAATGTTATTAAGAACCTTGTTCTGTGGGATTTCGGGACGACAACTGTTACACAAACGCGCGTAGACACAAGAAACATAGGTAAAATTAGAAGGCTCACTATGAATTTAACGGAGAAAATAAAAAATGACCTTGAAAATTGTAATTAACGCGCTATCTCTTTCTTACTCTTTCATAGTAATAATTTCACGGTGTCAGCGCGTAAGTGTAGCGTGTGTAAGAAAGAGAGATGAGGTCAACGTCGACCGTAAAACGTTACTCGTGGACAAAATTCTTATCTTCAACACAATGTTCTAAGTTTGGCTTTCAGTTTACCTATAAGTTTCTTGGCATAGACATGAGCGAAACGAATCAAAAGGGGGTCTACTGCAACCGTTGACACTCGTCGATTGCCTCTTCCGTTGCTGCCGTTGACGTCTGCCCCTCGTATATAGACGACAGCACAGCAATTTTGTCACTAAAGCCTTAGTACTAAAGCAATTATTCCTTGCCTGACCTGGAATCGAACCTGCACACTCATACTTGAGAGGCCGGTGTTTTAACCACTAGGCCACCACGACATAAGTGGGCTCTTAAAGATGACTAAAATTCCCCGCTGTATAGTTACCATCGAGGGATTAATTAGGTACGGAACTACTCAAAACTGTCAAATATTCCCAATCAACCTTGAGACTTAATGCTTTAGAGAGAAAGTTGAAAATCTAATAAAGAAATCTGGCAGATTGTAGTAGCTTGATCTGCTATACATGAAGAAATAAAACCGAAAACTCAGAGGCGCACAATTATTTTTTTCGTCTAAGTATTTAATCGGTCTATTCAAAAACGTGCAAGCTTTGAATAGAGGTGTTTGAATTGACTGGACTGGCGCACAGCTATGGGCATCATGTTACTGGTTCCACTTTCACTATAATCCATTAGAAGGCTACCCTTGTAGTCCTCGATCAAGGTCATCGGTGACGGAGCACGAGAGCGTAGTTCTAAACTGCTCTGATCTTGGACCTTGGTCTTTTTAATTTCATAGTCGTAACCGACAACTTCCAAGGAATGTTCTGATTCATCACCTTTTTTTTCTCTGTCAGCAATTATCTTGCGTTTCTTGAATCTCGTCTTCAAATTCGGGTTCAATGTTAAAGGATTGAAACGGGTTTCAGGGTAGTGATTAGATTGTTTCGCGTTGGGTTTTTCTGATAACACTTTACGTCGCTTGAATTGGCATTCATGGACGTCTCCCTCACTGGACTCCTGCAATGATCTAAAATGTATGGCTTTCTGATAGCGTCGCTTGTTTTTTGCTATAACCTTCAATGCTTGGTAAAAATTCTCCGGCTCTTTGTACGTGTAATCTTTCATTTGCAACTCCTCTTTAAGGGAGTTGATAAAATTCTTCTTTCGGTCGCTTTTTTGTGTTTTTCTCTTTGTTGATGGAAAGCTAGTGGTATTAGGTAACGGTTTCTTCTTGTAGTTAAAGGATTCAGATTTGATTTTTTGTCTTCCCTTTGGCGAGTTCATATTGTATTGCTCGGTAAACTCTGACTGGAAATGATCCAACAACTGTTTGTCATCCCAGTCTTGACTCTCTGGCTGTATACTGTAGAAATACTTCGACGATGGCTTTTTTGTAACATCATTTGTCTCTTTGAACTCTGTATCTTTAATATTTTGCATATTATAAAGTTTTTCGGCGACAGATTCGTTTATCTCTAAAGCCACTTTTGAAGATTCCGCGCTATGTGGAAGATTTTTATTAAATTCAGTTTTCACATTGTAAACACTGAAACTAGTTTTAATAACATCTACAAAGTAGTTACAGGAGCTTTTGTCAACTCTCTTTGAAGCATTTTCAATCTTATTTGTTAGTTCTTTATCAACATGTCTGAAATTTTTACCATCACTTGCTGTCGGTGGTGGCAAATTTTCGCCCCATCTCAGAGTTTTTGGGTCGACATAAGTGTTAACAGAATTTCTAGCTGTAATGCATTGAGAGTTGTTGGAAGGTGTTTGAGCAACATCTTTAGTAGATTGTAACACTAAAATGGGTTCTGCTTCATTACCAATGTTATTTTTTAAAACTTTGGACCTGTATCTTGGTTTCTTTTTTGATAAGCTTGGTGTTGTGACCGAAACTTCTCGAGTAATGTCATCATCTCTTTTCTTCTCTGGCTTACTTTTTCTTTTGTCCATTTTCCTTAGTCTATCCATCCCATCTGGGCATTGTGTCCCAGCAGTAGATTTTGAAAGAATGGTTAGCACGGATGCTAAGAACCGTTTTCTATTAGGACGTGGGATTGGACGAGGAGGACATTGTTTCGGTTTAGTGATTAGCACTGAATAAAGAGAAAGGTACATTAAATCATTATCAACGTATACCTACATAATGTTACGAATGGACCTTATGTTAATGGCATAAGGATTTAATATTACGTGACATGTCTTACGTAACTTTCAAACCCTATATCTTGAGACCCAGGCATTGCAGAGGTATGATCTAAAAAAAATGTATTGCTAGGCCTATGGTGTACTATCGAACAGTACAGGTTTCATCAATATTGACAACGCAGTGTCGACATCGAAATTACAAGAAGCTCGTCTTTTGGGAAGTACCTGTAGGTACCTGCTGAATGTACTGGAAATTAAGCGCTATTATTATTACTTCTAGACAGATCTGGAATGTTCGATTAGCTGGCCTATGTAAAACGGAGTAGCATCAGCGCGGAATCAATCTGCTTTTGACTATCGAAGATAAGTACGAAGCGATATTCGAGAACAACTACAGCGACAACTATGGTACAACGAGCCCTTCAAGGACTACGTGAAGTAACTTCTGTGGTGTTGTTGTGTGTATGCGACACAGACTTCGTGGATCTATGGAAAGACATCGGTGCAACATCAGATCCTTACGTTCTACTTGTCATCGCCTACTATCGATTGTACCATCGTTGCCGAAACTTCGCAATCCTTAACCGGCATTTTCGTACCCCTAGCCCGTAATAATAATATTGCCACTACTTTAACAGTAGCAATGAGCTTCATTTTGACATTTCAGCAACATTCAATGCGTTATTTACGTTGTGGAGTAGGCACATTTTTCCGAACATAGGAAACAATGACTTAGAAATATGCCAAATGATTCCGATTGGTAGTAACATGCACGATTGTGATGCTTTAGGCCGCTGCCTCGAATTTTGCGGGCAGCGGGGCGGCGGCGGTGGCGGCGAGTGAGCGGCAAGATCTTATGCGTACAATCAAACGGACCGGTTCTCGAAAAAAGCGGCGCGGCAGCGGGGCGGCGGCGGGTAGCGTGCGGTGTACTTCTCGCGCTCGAATGTTGCGGGCGGCAGGCGGGCAGCGAGCGGTGATCGAGCGCAAAAAGATGTTGCCGCCATTGTTCAGACATTTCTTTCGCGAATAAAAACAAATATCTCGTCGACACAATCGTGAACACAACACTACGCGGCTATAGTGACGCGCGATCTGCCCGCTAGTTTCGAGAATGGGTCTTCGATGCCCGCTCGGCTGCCGCCGCCGCTCCGCTGCCCGCAAGATTCGAGGCAGCGGCCATATGATTATACGATTACTTACCGTCTGGGCTTGTTTCCCGCTCTATAGATATTTTTGTGTCCTTTTTCTCTACATAAACACCCCTTCTCTTAATTAGAGGCTGAATGCCTTGGGTATATACTGAATTTGCCTGAAACTCTGCATTACTGCGGCTCGTTTTATTATTTTTTCGAATGTCCTTCTTCGCCTCAGACGTGCTATTCGAAGATTTCGATATCACAACGTTCGTTTTCGGTTTATCCATGTTTAATATATGGTAATGGTTTGATCATGTTTTTCTGTATTATTATGTTGGGAGAGGCATTATTTCTGTGGCATTATTTTTTTGAAATGTTTAGGTAAACATGTTGACGTTGTTTTATGTTTTTATAATTAGTGGTTTTTTAGAGGACGTATATATTGTTACCTTGTTTAAAAAACGAGGTTAGGTTTTATTCTATTTGAGGAAAAGCTGCAGGGTAATTACGTAACACACTCATCATCATCTCAGTTGTATCGCATTTGTGACCCCAAAATGCCGGTTAAGCTTAAGGGACAGGTCTATAAGACCATCATTAGACCTGTCCTTCTGTATGGCAGTGAGGCGTGGCCTGTGCTTGAGCGACACAAGCAGGAGCTGCGTGTCACGAAGATGAATATGCTGCGGTGGATGTGTGGAGTTACGCGGAAAGACCGCATTAGAAACTCCCGCATCCGTGGCAGTCTCCGTGTCCGTGACATAGCGGACAAACTGCAAGAGAGTCGCCTGCGCTGGTACGGTCACGTCTTACGTAAACCGGCAAGTTACGTGGGTAACAAATGTCTTGCCATGGCGCCTCCGCCGGGCCGGAACAAGGGAGGTAGACCAAAGAAGTGCTGGCTTGATGTTGTAAGAGATGATATGCGTGCCAACAAGCTCTTACCACAGGATGCTAAAGATCGTGCGAAATGGAGGAGAATGTGCAGGAAAGCGGACCCCGGGCTCCAACGCGAAAGCCACGGATGCGACCGGGACAAACGCTGAGATGATGATGATGATGACTCATCATCATCTCAGCGTTAATTCCAGTCGCACCCGAAACTTTTTTTTTTCAGCTTTACCAGTATAACTGCTGATTTTGGCTAAACTTCGATATTTTCCGTGAAGCGACTGCCGTCTAACCTCCACAACCCTAAGGCGATATCAAAGCATTGCAGTTAGACCAATTGTTAGACTTTTGAAGACCAACAACCCGTAACGACTGCCATTAGATGTTCGTACGGCAACCGGGACCAACGGCTTAACGTGCTTTCCGAGGCACGTCCAGACCAGTGCAAATATTCATATTTATGCATACAAGTATTTGCACTGCGCGGGAATCGAACCCGCGCCTCCTGGCGCAGCGGCCGCGTTTTCTACCGCTACACCACGGAGGCTGTCATTACGTAACACACTATCAGTAGCAATGGGTTTCATTTTGACAGTTCAACAACTTTCATTGCGTTTTTTTACGTTGTTGAGCAAACAAATTTTTTAACATATGAAGCAATGAACTAGCAATATGATTTAAATTGATAGTAATGATGTGTAAGTGTCGCGACACATCTGCGGAACGTACGGCGCCGAAAGTTCGGCTAAATACGCTCGCAGTGTCTTTCAAGTACTCTATGACACATCAGCCGTAATTACGCCGTGTTCGGCGTAGCGCCTAACCTTCCTTCGGGCGGTTTTTTCAGCTAAAACGCATTTAATGTATTTTGCATAACAAGCGACACATCACGCGATGCGTTGCGCGACCGAAAGTTCGGCGGGCGTAGCTGAACGTTCGGCGTGTTGTGCATCGCGCGCGTGGCGGTAACGAAGAGCAGCAACGTCTTCAAGCCCCTCTATAATAGCTAATATTCTAATTAAATCCATTTTCTGGGCAATTCAGGTACGTCACAAAAACCGCACACCATAAAGTGTCGACACAGAAAGACTGACGATGACGCCACGTAACTTTCCGTCGCGTAGCGCGCTGAACAAGACGCCGCGTTTTGACCGTTTGGTTTGTCATAACAACTGAATATGGCGACTGACACTTCAGCCGCTGAGGTTTCAGCGCCGTACCTACGTTCCGCAGATGTGTCACTAACGCAATTGATCTAGTCTCTGTTTATGGGGGTTACTATAACGTCTAAAACCACCATGGCTCCAGTGTCAGACAAAGATGGAGTTATACAGGATGAGTAGTGCTATCTCTTTTTACAACGATTTAATTATGGTTTTTATATGTCATAGTACGCTGTGTTATCATCTGACATAATGCTGAGCGTATTATCTAAGCGCACAGTAGTGCGCAAGCCAAAGGGCCGAGCGCATGCCGTGCACTATTTACACGAACCATCTCGACCCACTTTTGGTTCCCCTTTAACTCAGTGCCTACTGCTAATACAGAGATAAAATTGTACCTACGTAATCCATACTAATATTATAAATGTGAAAGTAACTCTGTCTGTCTGTCTGTATGTTGCTAACGTGCAGCCCGTGCCCAAGAACAGAATGCAGAAATCACCAAGAACGGCAGTCGTGCCGATCCTGCCAACTATCGGCCGATTTCGATCACCTCCATACTTTGCAAAATTATGGAGCGTGTATTGAACTCGCGCCTCTTGGCATACCTGGAAGGTAACGATCTCCTCAGTGACCGACAGTACGGGTTTCGCCGCAATCGGTCAACTGGGGACCTACTAGTGTATGCCACTCACTTGTGGGGCGAGGCCCTCGAGAAGAATGGGGAAGCGATTGCTGTCTCCCTTGATGTCTCGAAGGCCTTCGACCGGGTATGGCACGCTGGCCTTTTGAGTAAGCTTCCAGCGTAGGGCATTTCCCCTAGCCTGACTGACTGGGTAAAAGACTTCCTGACTGAACGGTCCCTCCGAGTTGTTGTCGACGGATGCTCTTCTGAGCCCATGACAACTAATGCCGGTGTTCCTCAGGGGTCTGTTCTCTCTGCAACTCTGTTCCTGCTGCATATTAACGATCTGCTGATGCCCGGTATCTATGGGTATGCAGATGACAGCACAGTTGTAGAGAGATACCTGCCGGATGCTCGGGCTAGTAGGGAATCAATCCGGTCCGAAAGGGAGGCCATGGTTGAGCGAACGAGTGTTGCACTGCAGGCGGTCTCCGAATGGGGCAATGCCAATCTTGTAGCATTCAATGCCGCCAAAACACAGGCGTGTCTTTTCACCGCCAAAAGGAGCCCGTTCACCTTGGCCCCTACTTTTCGGAATGTGTCCTTGGAGTGTTCCGACCGCCTTCAGCTCTTGGGAGTTGAGATTTCCTCGAACCTTAACTTTGGGCGGTTCATTGAGTCCAAGGCCAGGGTGGCTGCCAGGAAACTTGGCGTTATCGCAAAGGTCCGGCAGTACTTCACACCTGGGCAGCTTCTAATGTTATACAAAGCACAGGTCCGTTCGTGTGTGGAGTACTGCAGCCACATTTGGGCTGGTGCTGCCAAGTGTCACCTGGCCACTTTGGATTCAGTGGAGAGACGTGCAAAGAGGCTGATTGGTGACCCTGATCTAACTCGAGTTGGTCTCCAAAGCCTAGAGCACAGGCGTAGAGTAGCCAGCCTTTCGGTATTCTATAGGATGCATTTCGGGGAGTGTGCGAGGGAATTGCATGATTTAATTCCCCTATCTCCGTTCCACCAGCGGACGACCCGTCGTACGGCTGGTTTCCACCCTTACGTTGTTAACACCACTACGATCCGGACGAAGCGTTTCGCCTCCTCCTTTATACCGCGTACATCGAGGGACTGGCACAATTTACCAGCGGCGGTGTTTCCGTCGGACTACAATTTGAGTGTCTTCAAGGCTAGAGTGAATAGGCTCTGAATAAACTAGTGCGCTTTACCATCAACGATTGTCACTGTTACCATTTTTTAAGCGCAGATTACTGCGTTACGCTTTCCTGCTTAAACCTCTCAACCGATTTTGATGAAATTTGGCACAGACAATCTTTAGATCCTGAGAAAGGACATAGGCTGCCTTTTATTGAAAAATTTTATATTCCCGAGGGAAGTCTAAAAAAGTTTGATATAACCGAAAGCTAGTTTTTTTTTTTTTTATAATTTATAAACCAGCGCTTGACCGCAATCCCGCCTTATAGTAAGCAGTGATGCGATCATTGATGGTAAAGCGCACTAGTTTATTAAGAGCCGAAGACTTTATTAAGTTAGTTGTATATAAGTGTTAGGTTTCGAAATAATTACTAAATCCATAGTTTGTCTTTGTCGATTATTATGACATTAAGTTCCATTTACTGGCAACACTACAAAAAAAAGGCGGTTGGTAGATGACGGTTGAGAAGGCGGGAGGAGACTCGGCCTATTTGCTCGGGGCCAGCATCGAAGGCGGACGTTTTGGACTTGTTGAGAATAGTTATATCATAGTTATAGTTATAGTATATCATCTTCCTATAAGTAATTGTTGTGAGATAATAATTATACACTATCCATAATTCATGTGAGTATTATTCTATTACATTTCAGAAGTGGCATAAACCCGCTTATTGTTCATTGATATTATAACCGCTCAATATTTTAACGAACAGTAGAATCCCTCAATGCCCCACGCATTGGTTGGTGTCTGGTTTTTCTTGTTTTTATTTTTAGGTTTTTCCAAGTAATTTTCCAAAAGTAATTTCAAAAGTGATACTAATTGGTCTACAACATACTACCGTCCATGCACGGTTTTATAAGGGGCTTGTATTTCAATTCAGTTGTGGATGTTAAAGAGCACATCAATTGGTATACAAGCTAGGTAACGGGGTTGGGTTCGTCGTGTTGTTAACTTACGTTAACATCACGAGCGAGCTTATATCCAGGGGCTTGTGTTAATTCAGTCTTGTATTTCAATTCAGTTGTGGATGTTAAAGAGCACATCAATTGGTATACAAGCTAGGTAACGGGGCTGGGTTCGTCGTGTTGTTAACTTACGTTAACATCACGAGCGAGCTTATATCCAGGGGCTTGTATTTCAATTCAGTTGTGGATGTTAAAGAGCACATCAATTGGTATACAAGCTAGGTAACGGGGCTGGGTTCGTCGTGTTGTTAACTTACGTTAACATCACGAGCGAGCTTATATCCAGGGGCTTGTATTTCAATTCAGTTGTGGATGTTAAAGAGCACATCAATTGGTATACAAGCTAGGTAACGGGGCTGGGTTCGTCGTGTTGTTAACTTACGTTAACATCACGAGCGAGCTTATATCCAGGGGCTTGTATTTCAATTCAGTTGTGGATGTTAAAGAGCACATCAATTGGTATACAAGCTAGGTAACGGGGCTGGGTTCGTCGTGTTGTTAACTTACGTTAACATCACGAGCGAGCTTATATCCAGGGGCTTGTATTTCAATTCAGTTGTGGATGTTAAAGAGCACATCAATTGGTATACAAGCTAGGTAACGGGGCTGGGTTCGTCGTGTTGTTAACTTGCGTTAACATCACGAGTGAGCTTATATCCAGGGGCTTGTATTTCAATTCAGTTGTGGATGTTAAAGAGCACATCAATTGGTATACAAGCTAGGTAACGGGGCTGGGTTCGTCGTGTTGTTAACTTACGTTAACATCACGAGCGAGCTTATATCCAGGGGCTTGTATTTCAATTCAGTTGTGGATGTTAAAGAGCACATCAATTGGTATACAAGCTAGGTAACGGGGTTGGGTTCGTCGTGTTGTTAACTTACGTTAACATCACGAGCGAGCTTATATCCAGGGGCATGTATTCCAATTCAGTTGTGGAAGTTAGAGAGCACATCAGTTGGTATACAAGCTAGGTAACGGGGCTGGGTTCGTCGTGTAGTTTACTGACGTTGACTTCACGAGCGAGCTTATATCCAGGGGCATGTATTTCAACTTAGTTGTGGATTTTAATATAAGGTATACGTAAGTAATTACTTACCTTGTATTAATTTATTTTATTATTTATGTACACACAGTAAACTGTTTACAGGTGTTTGTAAATTATATGTTGTGTTAGATGATATATGTAAATGTAGCATACAAGAACGATTTTCCTATCCATTTTAATATAAATGGTTATTAATGATAGCTCATAAGGTTCACAATTCATTTGTATACTATAAGAAATCACACACATTATACAAGTTTTGCAATTGTGAGCTGACTTCGATGCTGCCACCATGATTGCTGACCGAGTATTAGGT
>JADWQK010001026.1:0-123134 GCA_017933935.1 Sesamia nonagrioides
TTTTATATAAAAGAAGATTGGAAGATAGATTAGATGTATTTTTGATAGATTGAGATTTAAGATTGGAACGCGGAATGCTATTCTTCTTAAAACAGGCATAGGCCGTTCGAGTAATTTTATTTTCATGATCAATGATTTTCAATCGTTCCTTGAAATAAAATAAAGCAACTTCATGTTTTATTACCGTCTTAAATCCGGCTTGTTTAAAAATCAGCCTTCATCTGCATAATATCAAAAGTCCGTAGTAGAAATTCAAGAACAATTTCACACCCAATTTCCCTATAAACAGAAAACGAATCAGCTACTGTACATAATAAACATGCCATGAAATATGGCTTCCCGAAGGGTTTCCATCCAGGAGGGGTAATGGTGTTGCTCTGTTTATAGCCAAGTGTGATTGATGGGCTTTTATCAGCAGGTGCACGTGGCCTGGCGCGGCCCACCACCTTGAAATATGGGCCATGCATACTTGGGGGATTAGGGGATAAAAAATAGTGAAGGTTATCCGTTAGGAGATATTGAGTTAGTACTAAGTGCAGGAAGTTTATTACTGTTACTAGCAGCCGCCCGCGACTTCGTTCGCGTGGAATAAGTTATTTGAATATTTTATTTTAACCTCAAAAGAGTCGATTTTTATAGATACATTATTCCACTTCTAGATTATACAATACAGCATAGGTAGATTTTAAAATTTTTGATATGCTTCGCACCTGTTAGTCGCAGCGTGATGTTATGTAGCCTTCCTGGATTAATGGGCTATCCAACGCAAGGAGAATTTTTCAAATCAGACCAGCTTTATATATTAGTATATATTTGTCGTGTGGCTTTCTTTCAATTGGAAAGTTTTGAAGGTTCCAAGAAGTTATTTGCTTTATTACCTAATTGCTGGTTGCATGTTGTAGGTCAATCGGTTTATAAGCCTTTTAAATAAGTGGTGTTTTCTTTTAATGCCATAAATAACTTTTGTTGTAGTTAAAATTGTTCACGCTAAGCTTTGATTTCTAACTTAGTTGTTTAACATTTTTTCTTCTGTATATTGTAAATAATGATGTATTCTGTAAATGTATGATGTTTAACAGTTGTAGTTAAAAGCAACGTCGTTTGCTTAAAATATCAATTAATCAATCATTAATTTTATTAAACATTGGGGTATGGTTTGTTTTTGTTACCAAAGATGGAGTTCCGGAAATTATGTACCTACAAGGAATGAAACGTACCTTTTTGTGTAGCGGTATCTACCACCGCCACGTGCAAACAACGCGTCATACTGACGTCACACGAATTCTACATCTCGCAAGCAGAGTTTACCGTGCAACCAGCATACATACAACTTTCTCATGACAATTTCCAACTTTCATAAACTTTTCAACGGTCCCTTTTCTATGGAGGATGATTGAACTTTACACCTTACCAACTATATTGGGGGCTTCTTCTAGTCTAACCGGAACCAGCTCGATACCAGTAATTTACATGGGGCGTCTGCCTTTCTGATCTCCACAAGGTAAGACTGGTAGTTAGACTTCCGGACTTCTGACTACCAGTAACGACTATCAAAGATCTAAGAACGACAGCCGCGACCATCGGCTAAATGTGCTTTCTGAAGCATGAAGGGGGCGGTGTATAATAATGGCTCCCATCCACAGACCAACCGCGGCAGCCGTAGCTTAACCTGATCAATTGAACTGTGCGGTTGTTATTATTTATTCACGAGCAACTCTCTTCTTTTTCCCAGTGAAAGTACTAGCAAGTGGCTAAGGGCGGGTGTTTGGGGGACTGTCTTATCCTAATATTGACATTCAAAGTTAGAATAAATGACTTTTGATTTGATTGTTTAAAGTATACATTTCAAAATAATTATATTCTAGTCTCCAGACCACCTTTTCACTTATACATTTTCTTCAAATCTTATTCATCCTATAGAGGTCCACTGCTGGACAAAGACCTCCTCCAAGGCTTTCCACGATGACCGCTCTTGCGCTGGCTGTATCCAGCAAACTTCACCACGTCATCGGTCTACCTTGTTAAGGCCTCCCTACGCTGCGTCTTCCGGTACATGGCCGCCACTCAGACGAATCAAATTTATCTAATTCCATAGTTCCTTCAAATGTCTTTCAGATTTTCCGAGAATTCCCAGCTCCAAAAGCAAAATAACGTAATTGCAAGCTCACTTGTCATTGAACCTGCAAATTGATAAGTGTATCATTTGAATCACTCGAGAGCCCATTGCAAGATGGCTCAGCATCACAGATTTGTTCCCGTTCACTACATTAGCGATGGAAGTAGGCAGCTGTCGTTTGAGATTAATGGCCGTACCATGAGTTAGATGAGGTCTTTCATAGACTTGTGTTAGTTGGATGTTATGAATATTTTCTCTATAGAATAAAAAATATTATTTAAAAACAAAAAACCCGCCTGCATAAAACTCTAATGAACTGAAAAGGTAGAAACAAGTTGAACAATCGCAGTTGGGGGACTGTTCTATGGAATACTTGTTTATCTAGCTAAGAAGTCCCCCAACTGCGATTGTTCAACTTGTTTCTACCTTTTCAGTTCGGTAGAGTTTTATGCAGGCGGGTTTTTTGTTTTTAAATAATATTTTTTATTTCTATCTTTTTAGTTTTAACAAATTATGTTTCTAATGTTGGAAAACTTAAAAAAATTGTTTAATTTCTTTTTCATCGTTCCATTTAATATTAAAAGTGCACGTTATATACATATTTTCTAATGAGTATTTTAAATCCTTCATTTTAAAACCAATTCGATAAGTTTGGTTAATAAAAATTACCTCATAATTATGGCGTCAAACATCCGCCATTTTTTTTTTTTTTTAATGTCACCGTCTAAGACAAATCTAACGATGCAGATGTCTCAAATGTGAAAATCCGTTAGCCGGTTCTGGAGATACAAGATAATAAAGAATATTAAATACATTCATATGTACAAGATACGCGCTTTGTGCATGCCTCCGAATGTAATTCTGTTTATAATTTTGCAAAAAATTGAAACTCACTGACTTTTGTGCTGAAATTTCTAAGTGTACATTAATTACGTAGGTACGGACGACAGCAGGTCAAGCTACCCCAAACGGTCAGATATTTCCAATCAACATAGAGCCTTAATGCTGTAGAGATAAAGTTGAAAATCTAATAAGGAAATCTGACAGATTGTAGTAGCTTGATGTGATGTCGTCTGTACATAGGTTTGGTACTGTTTCAATGTAGGTTTCTGGATTTATCATTGTTATTTTTTTAAATGCCTTATCATTGAATTTTCATCTTGTTTTAGTCTTTTCAGTTGATTTTTAATTGTCATTGTTATCCATGCAAGTGGTTTTTTTGTTTATTTAATTATTAATAAATTTATGTCTTTTTAGTTAAGAAATATTACGTAACCGGATTAATTCCTTAAATGAGTTTATGTCATGTGGTTGATTTAGCAATTTGTTAGGGTTAAGAAAACTGATATCAAGTCCGGAAAGAGTCCTCACTCTACTCAAAGCAACGTAAGCTTGACCTTTTGCAAATAAGTTTCTACTTAAATCTACAACTGCTGGGTCTAAAGTTGTGACCTGTAGTTTATGCACCATCACTGCCCAGCATAAAATTAAGGGAAACATTCGTCGCTCAATCTTGCCTTTACCACGTAAAGCATCAAATTCTGTAGCACGAGGCTGGATCCAGACTCCAATACCAGGTAGGTTCCCTGTTATACTTGTGTCATCGAGCTCCACAAGTACCGCTTGTGGTAGTTTTCCTGGCTTCAACTGCTTTCTGCGTAGTGCTGGCCAATCTATTCGTCGGATAATACCCATAGCACCGTTAACCAGCCCATGGTTAGCACTGATGTTCCGTCTTAGCATGGCTCGAGAGCTTATACCTAATTTGAGTTGGTTTGGTTTCTACCTGATTTATTGGGATCTTCAGGTATGTATTCCTCTCGTGGTTTTTGACCATATGTTTTAGGATCAAATGAGATGTCTACAGCACTAACATTGTATACTTTTGTGAGCTTTTCTAACTTTTCTGTCATGGTCGCGTTATATACATAATATTAATGTAGCAGATTTTTTTCCATTCCATTTATAATTTATACTGAACGTTATAATAGTTATTTACTTATGAAATTGCCATTCTGCAGTACTGGCCATTTCAAATAAAAAATAAAAAAAAGACTGTTTGGCTAATAATTCTAATTTCAAATTCATTTTATCTTGCTTTTTTGTTTGTTTCAACATGGCGTTTTTTTTTCAAAAGTAGTCATTTGTTTATTGATTAGTGGTACATTTCCATCACATTTCAGTCTTTTTCATCATTATGAATACGTTAAAAATTCGAGTAATTATGGAATATGAGTACCGTTATGCTAGCAACGCGGCACAAGCGGCACGCAACATCTATGACGTTTACGGAGCTAACACTACAAACCAACGCAGCACTTGTTATTGGTTTGCTCACTGCCGTTCTGGGAATTTCGACTTTAAAAATGAACCCCGCGGTCGTCTGAAGACTTTTGGTCGACAATGACGAATTGAAGACGATTATGGAAACTGATGATACACAATCTACGGCTTAAATAGCAACAGCTTTCGACAAAACAAACAAAAAATACAAACTATATTGGACCATATGTGTTGAATTGGCAAGGTAAAATATCTTGCCAAATGGGTGCCCCACGAACCCAATGATCGCCAGCGCGAAGTACGCGAGACGTGCCTGACAGTGCTCAACAGACAAACAAATGAAGGAACTTTGAAAAACATTGCATTGCATTAGCAAACAGAAACCATTTTTCATAGAAGGTAATGCTATGAAAAATGGTTTCTGTTTGCTAACCGCAAGCGCTTAGCAAGTTGATTAGATCCTGGTTCAGCACCTAAACAATGCCCCAAACGAAATCTTACCCCTAGAAAAGCGATGGTCCCTGTTTGGTTGTCTAACCGGTGTGATTCATCACATCTTCTTACCAAACGGGATGAGCATTACTGCAGATATGTACTGTGAATAACTGAACACAATGATGGAGAAAATGGCACATCTCCAACCAGCATTGGTCAATCGCTCCTCTCCGTTGCTCCTGCACGACAACACGCGACCTCATACCGCATAACAGACAGTCTTCAAGTTGCAATAAAAGGTTGATGGGGTTGGAGGCTCTTCATCATCCGCCCTACTCACCAGACCTTCTGCCTACAGACTACTACTTATTCCAGGATTTGAATAGTTTTTTTTTTCTAAATTAAATTATAAACTAGCGCTTGACCGCAATCCCGCCTGATGGTACGCAGTGACGCAGTCGTTGATGGTAAAGCGCACTATTAGTTTATTAAGAGCCTATTCACTCTAGCCTTGAAGACACTCAAATTGTAGGCCGACGGAAACACCACCGCTGGCAAACTGTTGCAGTCCTTCGATGTACGTAGTATAAAAGAGGAGGCGAAACGCTTCGTCCGGATCGTAGTGGTGTTAACAACGTAAGGGTGGAAACTTGCCGTACGACGGGTCGTCCGATGGTGGAACGGAGATGGGGAAATTAAATCTTGCAATTCCCTTGCACACTCCCCAAAATGCTTCCTATAGAAGACCGAAAGGCTGGCTACTCTACGCCTGTGCTCTAGGCTTTGGAGACCGTCTCAAGTTAAGTCAGGGTTACCAATCAGCCTCTTCGCCCGCCTCTCCACTGAATCCAAAGTGGCCAGGTAACACTTAGCAGCACTAGCCCAAATGTGGCTGCAGTACTCCACATGAACCGACCTGTACTTTGTACAACATTAAAAGCTGCCCTGGTGTGAAGTACCGCCGGACCCTTGCGATAACGCCAAGTTCCTTAGCAGCCACCTTGGCTTTGGACTCAATGAACCGCCCAAAGTTTAGGGTGGAGGAAATCTCAACTCCCGAAAGCTGAAGGCGGTCGGTACACTCTAAGGATACATTTCGAAAAGTAGGAGCCAAGGTGAACGGGCTCCTTTTGGGGGTAAAAAGACACGCCGGGTTTTGGCGGTATTGAATGCTACAAGTTTGCATTGCCCCATTCGGAGACTGCCACTTGCCTCTCGTCCAGCTGATTTCTTTAAGAATCAATAAACTGCCACTGTGTTGGCAAAAATACATTGATTGCATGGGTAATTACTTCAATTAATACAAAAGATTTTTTTTCCTATTAAACGGCAATTTTATATTTAAAGACTTTTTTAAATAAAATATATTTAGAATCAATATTTTTATTATAATCAGTGATTAAAATCCTTAATTTTGATACCCAACTCGATATGCTTGGCAGAAAAAAACATGTAATTCTTTTTTTTTGTTCCATTTAATACTAAGTTATATACATATTTAGAATCAGTGTTTAAAATCCTTCATTTTGATATCCCACTCGATATGCTTGGTAGAAATTTATTTCTTCATATCTCACAATATGGCGTCATACATCCGCCATTTTGGATTTTTTTAAATGTCACCTATCTAGTAGCAGTTGGGCAATTAAGTCAAATCTAACGATATCTCAAATGTGAAAATCCGTTCAGCGGTTCTAGAGATACTAGGTAATAAAGAATAATACATACAAGATAGGAGCTAAAAACATAACCCTCCTGGCAGTCGGGTAAAATAGTAAAGATCTAAAAGAAATAGAGGCTTGTGTTGCTGCAGAAATTACGCTAGGCAAATGTGATGACAATTTTCCAAAACGAATTTTGACGAATTTAAAAAAAAAAAAAATTTTACATAAGTAAAATTAAATATTTATAATAACGGCTTTATGTTAATTAATAAAAAATCAAACCTTACCTTCTGGAGTTACTGGATGTTGACACACCATCGAATAATAAATCGAGCCCCCGGAAAATGAAGCGGCCGATTATTATCCGCGCTTCAAACTTTCCTCCAAATTATGATTAATACGATCGAGTTAAAGCAGTAAACGGTTAATCCATCAACTAGTAGGGGTCTTAGTGAACGTGACTTATCTCTGTATTTCGCTAACATCCCTCATTCGCATCGATTCGTTTCGCTTCGCTACATAAAACGTGATCGACGGAACACACGAGAAATTCGCTTTCGAAACATTGCATCCGAAGATCCAAGGGCTTCTTGTACTTGATATACGGGGCTTTAGGTCGGTTTGTTTGTGCTTATCTGAGGAAGTAAGGGTCTTTATTGGATTATGGGTAAGTCATGGTACCTGGGAAGTATCTGCGTCAGCGAAGCAGTGCTGGGCCAAGCCGAGCGAGCGGGGAACTCCATTTATTTGCTTAGTAAACATAAGTTTATGACTTATGTTGTGAATGAAGCGTACATTTTTGCTTTTCAATAATAGAACAAGGAAATATAATCTATATTATAAAAGATATCAATAATTCTAGTAGACTATTGGGGTACAAATTTAGTGTATGACACTGACTTGTGGGGCAGGGCCCTCGAGGGGAGGGGGGAAGCAAGTACTGGCTCCTTAGATCTGGCAGGCCTTTGATCTGGTATGGCACACTAGGCATTTGAGTAAGCTTTCAGTGAATGGCATTTCTCCTAATCTGACTGGCCGGGTAAGAGACTTCCTGAGTGTACGGTCTTTAGAAGTTGTTGTCGAAGGATTTTTGTTGCAGCCCATGTTAACTAATGGCGATGTTCCTCACGATTCTGCAACTCTCTTCCAGCTGTGAATCTGCATCGTACTCAAAGATTCTGGTCATCAATAGATCGTTAATATACTAACGATC
Organism: Sesamia nonagrioides; assembly: GCA_017933935.1. Classification (NCBI taxonomy): domain Eukaryota; kingdom Metazoa; phylum Arthropoda; class Insecta; order Lepidoptera; family Noctuidae; genus Sesamia; species Sesamia nonagrioides. Next base: position 7,712 of record JADWQK010001026.1, read on the forward strand.
TACCCCATGCCCAGAATCTATGAGTACGACGCGGATTGCAGCACAATTGTGGACCGGTACTTCACACCGCCAGCTTCTAATGTTATTCAATGCCACCTGGCAACTTTGTACTCGGTTGAGAGGCATGCGAAGAGGCGAGAGGCGATTCAAATTTGGTAAAGAACTAATCTCCAAAGCCTGGAGCGCAGGTGTAATGTGACCGCCTTTCGGTATTCTATAGGATGTATTTTGGAGAATGTGCGGAGTAATTACATGAGTTAATTCCGCCATCGCTGTTCTAACATCGGACGACTCGTCGTACTGCGAGTACCCTTAAGTTTTTGACATCGCTACGATTCGGACGAAGATTTTCGTCTCGACTTTTCTATTATGTACAGCGAAGATCTGGAAAAAATTGCCTGAGGCTCAGACTGCCTCAGGCAATTTTTTCCTAGGCTATAGGCTCTTTATAAATTAATGCGTTTTAACATTAATAATTGTGTCACTGATTACTGTCGGGCGGGATCGCGGCAAGCACTAGTTTATAATTGTATTAAAAATATAATTAATAATTAATATACTGGCCATATTACGAGAAAAAAAAAACATTGAAAATGTTGATGATGAAAACAACCTGAAATTTCAATGCCTGAAAATTCAAAAATAAAATACAAATTCATCCCCGTTTCCATATATTTTTTTGTGTATTCTGGCAACGTTATTTATTTTAAATGAGACTTATTCTTACACATATTACATTTTCTGTCCAAAATGAATGACTGAAGAAAACGAACGAAAATAAGAGCTATAAGTATATTTATATACTTAGTATACATATAGTGGTTGTTATCGGCAACTTCAAATCAGTTCGTTGTTAAGTTTCAACACCTGGCCTGGAACGTCGTCGGGAAATGTAAATAAAACTAGTTTAACTTCGCTGTATAATCTGCGGTAATTGGGGAAAGTAAACAAATAATTGAGTTCGTCGGAAAGCCGCAGTTGGACCCTTGGATAAGAATGTTGCAAGCGTTTTCTAGTAGAGAAAACTGCGTTATCTTACAAAGAGCTTAGATAAAACCTTATACTTGGACCTGTGTCCAGGAGTGGAAACATTACTATAGGTTGAATCCATACGGGCTGAGTGTGTATCGGTAGATGTTACATCTCTTCAAATTTTGGTACTAAGACATGTCAATTTCCTCAAGACTTTCCCTTTACTGTCTGAAATCTCAGACAGTAAAGGGAAAGTCTTGAGGAAATCACCATTTCGGTGAAAATTAGTACCAGTTGACTCTTCATTACCATCTCCGCGTTTAGTCCCGGTTGAAACCGCGGCTGTAGCGTGGGAGCCCGAGGTCCGCCTTCTTGCTCAATCTCCTCCATTTCGCGTGATACCAGTTGACTATGCTAAACAAATAAATAAGGGATTGATTTTTTATATTTTTTTATTATTTACCCATTTATAATTTACTAGCTTTCCGGCCGCGGCTTCGCCCGCGTGGAGTTCGGTTATATCACGCGTTTTAGATTTCGCTCAGGGATATCAAATTTTTTGGGGATAAAAAGTACCCCATTATTTAATCTGGACTTCTAACTTTACGTCTGCAAAATTTCAAAGCAATCGGTTCAGTAGTTACTGCGTGAAAGCGGAACAGACAAACTCACTTTCCCATTTATTATGTTTAGCAAGGATTCTTTTAGGACTGATTTTTACTAATGCCAGATAAATTTTTCGAAGGAATAGGTAACTTTGAATATTTGAAAGTACCTACCTATTTCGAGCAATCACAGAATCAATGTTATTCCACGAATAATAAAGTCGGTTAAAAATAACACGTCGATTCGAGACTCAGCCCTTAACTACACAATTCAATAGTGTCGAAATTCCAGATATTCATTTGTCTCGGTTGTTAGTGTCTACAACAGGTTTCAACTTGATAATTAAGACCTCGGTTTCAATTACTTGCTCTAACTAACAATAGTTCACTAACAATTAATATAAATCACAGAAGCCATCAAAGCTGTTCATATATCAAATGCAGTCCACATCAAGTTTTACTAAGCAATTTGTTTTGTAAATTAACAGAGCACATGATTTCAATGATAGGAATGACATGAATGATTCTGGCCTTAAACGTTCATTTGTCCAATATTGACCTTGTGTCACTAAAGATAAGGTTAATGGAAACGCATTATTGTGTAGTGTAATGTACATACTCACACTTATTTACATTATTTTTATTCCTGCAAATCAGAATAATCATACCATTACTGTAAGGCGCTGTTCTGATTACCGCGACACCAGAATTCATTCACTCATCCACAATTAGCTCACAGACATAGCCCAGAAATTTAACGCTAAGTTTCGACGACTCAGTAAAATCTCAGTATTGGGAACCGTAACCACGCTGGGTGGTGATACTTTTTCCTTCTAAACACAATTGCAAAAAGCATTACCATCCAGCCTGGTAAAAAGTATTCACTTTGAAGTGTCTTCAAGTAAACTAGCACGCTTTACCATCAATAATTGCACTGCGTATCATCAGGCGGGATTGCTGTCAAGCATTAGTTTATTATTTAGAAAAAAAAAATCTATTCTATTTTTATTTATAATATAACAAGTGAAGCCGATGTTGACTATTCTGTCAATGTGAAACCGACTATTCTGCAGATGTCAAAAAAAAAAAACGATTGCTTTATAATATCAACTATATTTAATAGACTTTTGTTGACGGATTTTGATGGGAAGCTAAGATGAGTGTCACGCGCATTTTTCATTGGACTTTTAAAATTATTTATAGTGTCGTTTACTAAATAAAAGCGCGCGATTTATGTAGTAAATAGTGCATTCAGGAAATAATGCATAAAGAACATTGAAATATCGCAGCATAGTGGCCACATAATGGCTTAGCATCAAATCTCCTCTTAGTCGGCTCATGCGGCCGTTTTTTCAACTGTCATTGGCGATATCCGCCATTATTGTGAAATATTTTTTTAAGTAATTTCTATAATTCGTTACACGTGTTTTTGGCAAAATTGTGATATCTAACCACAGGGGCCATTGAAGAGTTAAAGTAGTATTCACTCTAAAGAAAAGAAAGAAAGAAAAGACTTTTGTTGACAACGCTGTTTATTACGTCACCATGACAACCTTTCTTTAAAATCATTGAAGGTCTGTTATTTTATAGCTGACAAGACGCCCAAACTCCTCCAAAATCTTACATTTTTCCTGGCCACTAATGATTTGTAACCCTTTATTAAATTTTCAACTTTAAATATCTATAGAGCATCAGGGTTCAAGGTAGATTGCGAATATTTGACAGTTTCGGATAGTCTGTACTACAATTACAATTGTACTACAATTGTTCTGTGTATTACAATTGTGTGTGTGTGTGTGTATTACAATTGTTCTGTTATCGTTAAAAAGTACCTTGCACGTTTATTAAACTATTGTTCAGCAGTGAACAATTTTAGAATGATCGTATACTGGACTTTAAGGGTCGAGAGATTGGAACCGTGTAATGAAACAAACTTCAAGTCGTTCGTGGTGCGCGTTCCGACACATCAGAAGTTTCTCAAAGAAAAATTCTGGCCAAAAGGTGTTGTGCTCCGTCGGTTTTGTGGCCAGCTACATGACAAGCAGCGAAACACATCACCGACACTTCGTATACATTGTAGTTAATTATGTTATCCATATATATTGATAGTAGGTATTTTTTATTAGATGTCTGAAATATATGGATAAATAAAAATTATCTAATTATAGTCGACCTACAATATTTTCATTGCTTGGACACGGATCCCTTGTCTGTGAAAGGGAATGGTAATTCACCAAAGACGCCCAGGGCGGGTTGGTTATTCATTACCCGACTACGGCAAAGCAAAAGGAGGGTTATGATTTTGACAGGCTATGTATGTATGTATGTATGTATGTATGTATGTATGTATGTATGTATGTATGTATGTATGTTCATCTGTTCCCTCGTAACTTCTAAACTACTTATTCGAATTCGATAAATGACATATCATTAGAAGCGTCTTAATTGTCTGCTGGTTATAGGCTATATGGAGTTTCACAAAATCTAACGTGGCGCCCTCTAGCGAACAAAATATACAGAGTAAAAAAATAAAGTTAAGATAAATATGCCGTGTTTGGTATCATTTGAAAGGGCTTTACTTGTACATTTTGAATATATATATATATAAATATATATATATTACTAGCATTTCCTTGTGACTTTACCTGTATTCATGGGCTGATTGCATATAATTCACATCTTTTCGTTCATAGAGAAATGGTTTATTTGTGTATATGTTTTATTTTATTGTGTTTAGGTGGCTTACGCCTATCAAATCCAAAAGTAATGAAGTAATTGACGACAAAACGTTAAAAAAGGCACTCTCAATTAGCAACAGAGTATTGTTGTGTACATTTTCATAATATCTAACTATACGTTAACTATTAATGGTAGTATAGTTTTTATTACAATCTTATATTTTTACCCGACTACGGCAAAGCAAAAGGAGGGTTATGATTTTGACAGGCTATGTATGTATGTATGTATGTATGTATGTATGTATGTTCATCTGTTCCCTCGTAACTTCTAAACTACTAATTCGAATTCGATAAATGACATATCATTAGAAGCGCCTTAATTGTCCGCTGGTTATAGGCTATATGGAGTTTCACAAAATCTAATGTGGCGCCCTCTAGCGGACAAAATATACAGAGTAAAAAAATAAAGTTAAGATAAATATGCCATGTTTGGTATCATTTGAAAGGGCTTAACTTGTACATTTTGAATATATATATATATAAATATATATATATTACTAGCATTTCCTTGTGACTTTACCTGTATTCATGGGCTGATTGCATATAATTCACATCTTTTCGTTCATAGAGAAATGGTTTATTTGTGTATATGTTTTATTTTATTGTGTTTAGGTGGCTTACGCCTATCAAATCCAAAAGTAATGAAGTAATTGACGACAAAACGTTAAAAAGGCACTCTCAATTAGCAACAGAGTATTGTTGTGTACATTTTCATAATATCTAACTATACGTTAACTATTAATGGTAGTATAGTTTTTATTACAATCTTATATTTTTACCCGACTACGGCAAAGCAAAAGGAGGGTTATGATTTTGACAGGCTATGTATGTATGTATGTATGTATGTATGTATGTATTTTTTTTTTTTTTATAAGTTATAAACAAGCGCTTGACCGCAATCCCGCCTGATGGTAAGCAGTGACGCGATCATTGATGGTAAAGCGCGCTAGTTTATTAAGAACCTATTCACTCTAGCCTTGAAGACACTCAAATTGTAACGTGACGGAAACACCGTCGCTGGCAAATTGTTCCAGTCCCTCGATGTACGCGGTATAAAAGAGGAAGCGAAACGCTTCGTCCGGGTCGCAGTGGTATCAACAACGTAAGGGTGGAAACTCGCCGTACGACGGGTCGTCCGATGGTGGAACGGTGATGGGGGAATTAAATCATGCAATTCCCTTGCACACTCACCAGAATGCAACCTATAGAAGACCGAAAGGCTGGCTACTCTACGCCTGTGCTCCAGGCTTTGGAGACCGTTTCGAGTTAAGTCTGGGTCGCCAATCAGCCTCTTCGCACGCCTCTCCACTGAATCCAAAGTATCCAGGTGACATTTCGCAGCACCAGCCCAAATGTGGCTGCAGTACTCCACACACGAGCGGACCTGTGCTTTGTACAACATTAGAAGCTGCCCCGGTGTGAAGTACCGCCGGACCTTTGCGATAACGCCAAGTTTTCTAGCAGCCACCCTGGCCTTGGACTCAATGAACCGCCCAAAGTTAAGGTTCGAGGAAATCTCTACTCCCAAAAGCTGAAGGCGGTTGGTGCACTCCAAGGATACATTCTGAAAAGTAGGAGCCAAGGTGAACGGGCTCCTTTTGGCGGTGAAAAGACACGCCTGTGTTTTGGCGGCATTGAATGCTACAAGATTGGCTTTGCCCCATTTGGAGACTGCCTGTAGTGCAGCACTCGTACGCTCTACCATAGCCTCTCTTTCGGACCAGATTGCTTCCTTACTAGCCCGAGCTTCCGGCAGATATCTCTCCACAACTGTGCTGTCATCTGCATACCCATAGATACCGGGCATCAGCAGATCATTAATATGCAGCAGGAACAGTGTTGCAGAGAGAACAGACCCCTGAGGAACACCGGCATTGGTCGACATGGGCTCCGATGAGCATCCGTCGACAACAACTCGGAGGGACCGTTCAGTCAGGAAGTCTTTAACCCAGCCAGTCAGGCCAGTGGAAACGCCGTACGCTGGAAGCTTACTCAAAAGGCCAGCGTGCCATACCCGGTCGAAGGCCTTCGAGACATCAAGGGAGACGGCAATCGCTTCCCCATTTTTCTCGAGGGCCTCGCCCCACAAGTGAGTGGCATACACTAGTAGGTCCCCAGTTGACCGATTGCGCCGAAAACCGTACTGTCGGTCACTGAGGAGATCGTTACCTTCCAGGTAAGCCAAGAGGCGCGAATTCAATACACGCTCCATAATCTTGCAGAGTATGGAGGTTACCGAAATCGGCCGATAGTTGGTAGGATCGGCACGACTACCCTTTTTGGGCACGGGCTGCACGTTGGCAAACTTCCAGGACTTGGGCACTATACCAGTCCCAAATGAGAGGCGATACAGGCGCGTCAATACAGGAGACAACTCGGGTGCACATGCCTTAAGAACAATCGCTGGTATACCATCTGGACCACTAGCCTTATTCACATCCAGACGACACAGTGCTCTCAGGACCTCCTTGTTCCTAATGCGAACCTCCGGCATTGAAGCTCCGCAATGAGGTAAATTAGGTGGAGTAGCAATGCCAGTATCAAGACGCGAACTATGGGCAAAGAGAGATGCAAAGAGACCTGCTTTCTCTCTCGCCGTATGGGCCAGTGTTCCATCAGGCCTCACCAGTGGAGGCAGTGTGGTTCGACAGAAGTTCGCCTCGACCGATTTGGCAAGGGACCAAAAAGATCTGCTACCGGATGGCTGCGCAGATAGCTTGTTGCCAATATGGGTAATACGGTCGAAGCGAGCCCTCTTAAGCGCCTTTTTGTAGGACTTGGCAGCACGGTTAAAGGCTCTCTTCTTTGAGCTTAGATCCGGAGCTCTGCGGTCACGAGCGTCAACCCAGGTGAGAAATGCCGCGTGCTTATGCTGTTCAGCTTGGACACAATCGGCATTGAACCATGGGCGAGCTGAGCCACCGACGGGCACGTCGCTGAAGGGGATAAAATACTCCATAGCTTGACGCACCACATCGGTTATAGCGTCCGCACAGCTCGACGGATTGTCAGAAGAGAAGCAGACCTGCTGCCAAGGATAAGACGCAAAGAAGTGGCGCATCTCATCCCAATCTGCTGACTTGTATCGCCACAATCTCCGTTCACCACGAGAGTCGTGATCTGGAGGGGAGAAGGATGACACAGACTTCACCAGACAGTGGTCTGAAGTTCCCAACGGTGAGGAAACTGTTACAACACATCTGTCCGGATCAGTGGTCAGCAGAAGGTCCAAACAGTTGGCTGTGTGGCCAACTACATCAGGCACCCTAGTCGCTTGCTCTACCAGCTGGGAAAGGCCCATAGAAAGCGCGAAGTTTCGCGCTTCTCTCCCAGCGTGGTCGGTCCTCTGGTATGGGAAGAGCCAGTCCTGGTGGCAGGCGTTGAAGTCCCCCAGAGCGACGAACTGAGCGTCAGGGTGCCGATGCAGCGCATTGTCAGCAGCCTCACTGAGGTGGTCGAATAACCGAGTTGTCTCCTGAACACCGCTGTGCGATCGGTAGACACAGATGTAGACAATTTTGTCTACACCAGTGTCAACCAACAGCCATAAGGTCGATAGATGAGGGTCTTCGAGGTGACGGAGACGCCGGCAACAGATGTCATTGCGGACATATACACAGACCCCAGCACGCTGCAGGAAATGATGCTCCAAAGAGTATCCCGGGTAGTTGAGGTATGCCGCATCAGACGGACATCTGATCTGGGTCTCCGTCAAGAAAAGTAGGTGAGGCTTTTCAGTCTCAAGGTGGTGGTGGACTGCATCGATATTGGAGTGCAGACCTCGAATGTTTGAGAGGTGCACTTTAAACGAGAGGACGTGCGCCCGCTGTGCACACCTACTTTTCTTATTTGTACTTTTCATCTTTGATTATAAATTGAGTGAATAGGAAGGAAGACGGCAGTTGAGCGAGGTGAAGCAATGTTAAACCCAACAACACTACCAACGCTGCCGCGCCAAAGGGAGGTTGATCTGGAGACTGCGGGGACGCCCGAACCCCCCCAGGGATCGCCATCGGGTCCTCTCGTCCGGTCGCCAACCGGCACGATGGGGCCACCCTGGGATTTTTCGCAGTTGGCGGGGCAGCCTTTCGTGTGTGGCTGGCACACTACTTGGGCCCCCAACTACCTGCGGTCGGCCAGCGGAGCACCGTGCTTCGGATCCCGCTACCCTCCAGGACCAAACTCCCGACACAACAACATTTGGCAAATCGTACCCGGCACACATCGCAACACAACTGCTCAGACCCGTCCTCCGTACGGCTTCACCAGACATCATGCCGGAACACGACGAATCGCTTGGCGACATGACTTTATGTATGTTCACTTTATGTATGTTCATCTGTTCCCTCGTAACTTCTAAACTACTAATTCGAATTCGATAAATGACATATCATTAGAAGCGTCTTAATTGTCCGCTGGTTATAGGCTATATGGAGTTTCACAAAATCTAATGTGGCGCCCCATAGCGGACAAAATATACAGAGTAAAAAAATAAAGTTAAGATAAATATGCCGTGTTTGGTATCATTTGAAAGGGCTTTACTTGTACATTTTGAATATATATATTACTAGCATTTGCTTGTGACTTTACCTGTATTCATGGGCTGATTGCATATAATTCACATCTTTTCGTTCATAGATAGCTTCTTTACTAGTTATCAGAATAAGACCACTGCAGAACCATTAGAAGGGCCTTGATATTCTGTTGGCTTGTCACCAAATTTAGTATTACGCCCTCTAGCGGACAAAAAGTTCTATGTTAATATAAAATTAAAATAAATATACCGTATTTGGTATCATCTGAAAGAGCTTCACGAGTACTTTATGTTTGTACATAATCCCTAGTAATGCTTCGTAGAAATTTGAATGTAAACCAGGGTTTGGTAAACGGAGCGATGGGAGTGGTGAAGGCATTCGAATGGCCTGCTCTTCGGCGCGATCAGTTGGAACAGGAGAACAGCCAAGCGCTGTTCTCATACAATTTGACGACGCATCCATAAAAGCAAATATTAACGGAATTATCAAAATCGAGCCTTGCCTCACTGAATTTGACGGCTTGAGGGGTTCTGGGCAAATTCAGCGTAAAATGCTCCCGCTGATTCTTTCTTGGGGTTGTACTGCACATAAATTACAAGGTTGTACTCTAGATAAAAAAAGTTACAGATCTAGGAAAGTCATTGTTTGCTAAAGGACAGGCCTATGTCGCTCTCAGTAGAGTTAAAACCATAGAGGGATTATTTATAAGTGCCTTGGATCATAATAAATTACTGAAAAATCCACATGACAGTCGATCGTTAGCAGAATTAGATAGATTAAGAAATCTTCCCAGGTCCTCTTAATATATGTTTTTTTTTAATATTTATAAACTAGCGCTTGACTGCAATCCCGCCTGATGGTAAGCAGTGACGCAATCGTTGATGGTAAAGCGCACTAGTTTATTAAGCCTATTCACTTAAAAAACTTAGGAATAGCAAGGATGACGGCAGTTGAGCCAGGTGATGCAATGTTAAATCTAAGACCAACACGACCAACCATGCTGCGCCAGAGGGAGATTGATCTGGAGACTCTCCACGACCAAACTCCCGACACAACAACATTTGGCGCATCGTACTCGCCACACAACGCAACACAACTGCTCAGACGCGTCCTCCCTACGGCTTCACCAGACATCATGCTGGAACACGACGAATCGCTTAGCGGCAAGACTTTGTCTGGTGGGTGGTAACTTCTGCCGGCAGCCGATGTTATGGCCTACCACCGTTAGAAAACCATCCAATCTATTTATACTAACGACCTCATTCACTAATTCATGACCCATTCGGTGCCATCGACGCAAATGTGCGTCGCTACTACGAAAACCCGGGAGCTTCATACGAGGAAACCGTTGCTATACGCGCTACGATCCAAACGCTACGAAATAGTAAAATAGGACATCTCTACATGTTACTATACGCCGATACATAAGTCAAAAGAGATGTCGTATGTTAACTACCTAGTTTTTAGTTTGTCAATTTAACTTTTGTTAATATTATGCGCCACAAATACACTTTAACACCAAAATAGTACAAATAATAAAAAGTAAAAAAACTAAAACCCAACTACGACAAAAACGACGCTGAAAAAGTATAAAACAAGATTTTCAGAATACTGAACTGAACAAAGTTGCTAATGTAGTTGCAAGTAAATGGACACAGTAGACTCTACTAAGATGCCTTCGTTGTAAATTGCCAATAATGTCTTACAATACTATTCTGAAGTATGCAATATTCACTATGTAGAGATAAATTTTCATGTTTGGAAAGGCGTAGTCACACGTTACATATACCTACCTACCGCAGCACTTTGATAACGTGTGACTGCGGTTCTGACGGCGGATCTGTATTTACGTCTGGTCCTCTTGGTTAATACACTATTCTGTAGTGTATTGACTAAGAGGATTTGACTATGAAGTTGACACGAACCATGGAGGTTGGTGGGATAAGGTAGAACGGAAAGAGGGGTATGCGTGAAACGGGCATTCGGGTATTGGCAGTTCATCGACAAAGTTGGAAAAAGTGTAAGAGCAAACTGAATAAACGTGATTATTCTGACGAACTGTACCCACTCTCATTTTCTGACATATTAAAACCACCCACTCACTAACACATAATGGGAACCGTTGTGTTGTTATTTCGAACCAATTATGAAAATAGAAACATTTTTTTTTACTAGTACCTACTTATTTTTAAAGAAGGAATATTTGTAAGCTACACTAAGTACATATATTTTGTAAGGTAAATGGAACAGTGTTCCGCTAGCAAACGTAGTGTCGGGATTATAGTATTACCCTTCAAGATGCGTTGCAGCGATCAAAGCGGAGGTTCAGTAAGCCCTGTAATAAGTGTTAAGGTTACAACTTTGAAAGCCTCGAGTTCTGCTTGGAAACTTAATGTTGTTACACTTTGAGATGTATTTCGACATAAAAGTTTTAATACGTTTTTCAGAAAACTATTTTTCTACCATTTCGACTGTAAAATTGTTTCCAGTAAATATCTATCCTATGAATAGTAGAATATATAATTTTTTAAGAGCAAATTTTCCAATAATTGGATTACTTAAGTCTAAAAAATAAAATTGGCAGTTTAACATAAATTTTATTTATATAAAAGCTGTAAAAACGCATTATTGATTAGAAGGGCAGTTAAAGACTCCCCTTTAAAAGCCCTTCTAATCAATATTGCGTAATCCTATGTAATACTGACATTCAAAAAGTGCAGATTCTCAGCCTGATTTGAATAAATGGCTTTTGAATTTGATTCGTCAGATAAAGATTATTTGTATTTCACGAAGGGTTAATTCTTTCAATAGAGACAAATAATATTTATTCGTGGAATTAAGTGGATGACTGACAGATTATGTACAATTATGAAGCGTTGAAAATATCAGACCTTATACAGAAACACTTTTAAAATAGGAACGCCATTAAATATTTGCCTATTCTTGTTCAAATAATAAATTCAAATTCTTTATTTAAGTAGCTTCCCCAAACATAAGTAGTAAGTACATCAACAGGTAAGCAAATGTTGCCAGCTCTCAAGTGCGCATATTTCTTATTATCAGCAATAATTCCGGGGAAACGTCGCCGACGTTCCCGAGTATCTACGGTGACATGCCATCCATCTTGCTCATTTTTACTTCGAAGCCCGTCCGTACCGATACACAGTTAGATTTTGATTGGATGGAGCTCCGCTGAATAAACAGGAGTGGGAACTGGGAAAATTGTTTTTTGAAGGCGTATGAAGCTGTCGGCAATTTTACGCCGTTCAAATTTTTATGCGGTTTTTTTGTGTTTGTTGAACTGGGAATACCCTTTGAGGAAGCGGAGTAGTCTATGTTTTGTGTACTTACGAATTAGTGCAGTACGCTAGTTTTCTTTTGATGGAAATGTAGGTACCTAACTAATATTTGGTTACTAGAGAAGATAGTATTATGCTGAGCGATAGCTGTTTTGCGTGGATTTGACTCGTCTTTTCTCCAAACTTGTTCCTTTTTTGTTAGTTTTCTCTGCATTATGTTTACCGCAAAGAGACGTACTTTCTCGTACATACTTTCTTAATTTGGAAATGCTTACTATATTTCGTTGCTTCGTTCAGTATTTTTTTAGCAAAATTGTTAATGTGAAATTGTTAGTGTGTGTGTGTAGTCTGATCTCCGTTTTCGCTGAGTCACTCACTAAGATAACAGGTTTTTTTTTATTATAATCTATTCCTTGATCTCAATTCCACCTGTTGGTGAGCAGTGACGCAATCTTGGATGGTAAAGCGCACTAGTTTATTAAGAGCCTATTTACTCAATCCTCGAAGACACTCAAATTGTAGTCCGACGGAAACACCGCCGCTGGCAAATTGTTCCAGTCAATCGATGTACGCGGTATAAAGGAGGAGGCGAAACGCTTCGTCCGAATCGTAGTGGTGTTAACAATGTAAGGGTGGAAACTCGCCGTACGACGGGTCGTCCGATTGTGGAACGGAGATGGGGGAATTAAATCATGCAATTCCATCGCACACTTCCCAAAATGCTTCCTATAGAACACCAAAAGGCTGGCTTCTCTACGCCTGTGCTCTAGGCTTTGGAGATCATCTCGAGTTAAATCAGGGTCACCAATCAGCCTCTTCGCACGCCTCTCCACTGAATCCAAAGTGGCCAGGTGACACTTAGCAGCCCAAATGTGTCTGTAGTACTCCACACACGAACTGACCTGTGCTTTGTACAACATAAGAAGCATTGATTCTTATCTTTCAAAGCAGCAATTGTTAATTCTCATTTGTTATTATTAGGGCTGCTTATATAAAATAGACTGCTTTATTTCAAATATACAATATGTAAAGAAAACCCTGTCCGATCCGTGAAGGTATTGTTAGGTATCGATAACTCATTCTACTAATGCCCACAAAGAGAGGATAAACTTAAAAAAAAAATTCCCCTTAAAAAAATAAATATTATTTCGCAAAAAAAGGCAACTTAATACATGATAAGCAACCCCTTCCGCGGGCGGCGGGGGGCAGGGCACGCGGCACCTATGACGTGGTCGCGTCGCTATTCGCTGATAATAAAACCGGTGTTGTCACTTTTTTAAAAATTACCAAATTTCGGGGAAATTGGAATTAATTCCCGGGAAAAAAGGATTATTTCAAAATTCATTAGTAGGTATTGTTACTATGATGATTATGTAAAATTTCATATTATATTTGGTCAAGTGTTTACCTAACCTTTATTATCCTTTTGCGTCGGACAGGGTTTTCTTTACATATTGTATGTAGCTCTAATAAAGATTCTTGAATCATACATAGTCCTCCGTTATCCATATTAAAAACACCAAAACCCCTACCAATTTTTCGAGATCTCTATACTACATTCGTACTCCCCGATAAAGAATTTCGATGTCATGAGAACTCCATTAAACTTTTCTAGTCCATATCGTGCCACGTACTGCAAATAGGCCAAAGGGATTAATTGAGCTGCCGTATGAGAGCTTGTAACTTCATTGCATCCAGGATGAACAAAATGTAATCAGCGATAATTAAATCGATGGCCGATGTTAACGGGATTATTGCACGGATTACTTTAAAAAAATCCCGTCATAAACCTTGTAATGTGTAAAAATAACAGGTGTGTTTTGCGATACGGAATAAAAAAGCATTCTTTTTTGTTGTGGCAATAATTTTGCCACTTAAACTTTTCAGAGAGTGGCGATATCGGTTGTGGATTATATATATCAATCTACAATTAATGTCAACTGTCTTTATGTTAGACTAACATTTGCCTGCAGCTTCGCTCTGGTCTGGGTGGTCGTATTACCAGGACAACAAGTATCGTATGTATTAACCCAGGTTATTGTCTACCCATGCACAATATTTCATCTAAATCCGTTTAGCTGTATTATCGTGAAAGCGTTACTAAATTTTGTATTAATATTGCTCAATTTTGCAAATTATTTAGGACTAGCTTTCCGTCCGCGGCTTCGCCCGTGTGGAGTTCGGTTATATCGCCCTTTTTAGATTTCCAATATCAAATTTTTCCGGGATAAAAAGTACTCTATTATTTAATCCGGACTTCTAACTTTGCGTCTGTAAAATTTCAAAGCAATCGGTTTAGTAGTTACGGCGTCAAAGCGAAACAAACAAACATACTCACTTTCCCATTTATTATATTAGTAAGGATTGAGATGTAGCTTAGAAAAAATACCGTCAACTAATATTTAGTCTGAGCAATATTAGCCTTGCAGTATCCGCCAAGTATTAGGTACAAGTTATAGATGGTGAGTTCAAGCAGGCAATTAAATTGCATCACTACTGCTCTCAAAACGATGAAGAAAAACTTCTAGAAAAAACCGACAAATGTATCACAGGCAAAAATTCGAAGACATGTGACATCCAGCAACCCGCACTGGTGCCTTGTAGTGGAATATCGCCCACTCCTTTTCACAAAAAAAAAATGGCCTGTCTATTAGCTTTGGTAACAGCATAGCCTAATTTAAAATTATGCTAAAAATTATACCAGACAGTGTAATTACTGTCTGACAGACCGTCCTCAGAGTATTGGTAGTGAACGCGGCCGTTGCGCAAAGAGGCGCAGGTTAGATCACTGCGTAGTGCAAATACTTGTATGCATGAATATGAATATTTGCACTGATCTGGTCGTGCCTCGGAAAGCACATTAAGCCGCGTTGGTCCCGGTTGCCACACGAACATTTAATGGCAGTCGTTACGGGTTGTTGGAGCCAACAATTGGTCTAACTCTAACTGCAATGCTTCTATATCGCCTTCGGGTTGTGGAGCTCAGATGGCAGTCGCTTCATGGAAAATATCGAAGTTTAGCCGAAATCAGCAGTTAGACTGGTAAAGCGGACCCCAAACTCCAAAGCTGAAAAAGCTTCGGATGCGACTGGGATTAATGCTGAGATTATGATGATGAGTGCAATTGACATTAGGAGCTCGTCAAAGCATCCTACCAGCTCTGTCTGAGCAGCACATAACACTTTCAATTCTATTTCTATTCTTAATTCTATTCGCAAATCTATAATATATCTATGTAGGCATTTGTTCGTCCATCGATTCCAGTTGTTATGATTATCAATTAGAAGAATTATCCATGGTACAGGTGTCTCATTCCATTTCAGTATTGATTGTTCACAGTTCGCATAATGTTTAGGTAACCCATTTTTTTTTATATCTTATAAACTAGCGCTTGACCGCAATCCTGCCTGATGGTAAGCAGTGACGCCATCGTTGATGGTAAAGCGCACTAGTTTATTAAGAGCCTATTCACTCTAGCCTTGAAGACACTCAAATTGTAGTCCGACGGAAACACCGCCGCTGGCAAATTGTTCCAGTCCCTCGATGTACGCGGTATAAAGGAGGAGGCGAAAGGCTTCGTCCGGATCGTAGTGGTGTTAACAACGTTACTTTTCCATGTACCAACACAGGGTAATAACGACATGCCGACTTACTAACGTAATGCTACAGCTGTTAAGTCCATCAAAATATTGACGCTAAAATCAGATTTCCGAGGCGCATTACGTGATCATGCAAATAGACTTGTGAAATTAGTCATTAACTTCGATCGCGATACCAACGCTAAAGCGTCCACGATTGTTATCGAACGTAATCAGTTGATGTAATTAGCAGTTAATCTAATGGAACTTGATTGAAGTGTTTTGCTTTTACTATTTTCTTGGAAAGTTCGCTGGATGGAGCTGTGGACGACTTTTTAGCTGTAATATGTTTATGTTTGTTTTTCAGTGCTTATTTTAGAAAGCCTGTGGCTCATCTAGCAATTACTTAATGTTGTAATTATGAATTGTAAGTTATTTTTTATTATTTATAAACTAGTGCTTGACCGCAATCCTGCCTGATGGTAAGCAGTGATGCAATCGTTGATGGTAAAGCGCCCTAGTTTATTAAGCCTATTCACGTACCTGCCTGCGACGTGGAGGCTCCGGGTTCGATCCCCGGCCAGGTCATGATGGAAAACGATCTTTTCCTGATTGGCCTGGGTCTTGGATGTTTATCTATATATATATATATATATATCTATTATCAAAGTAGGTGGGATAATTCCATCAAGGGCAATCTCCATCTGTTCTTTCCATCCGTTGGCGATCGGCTGGCTAAGACATGGCTGGAGGTTGACCACTGCGTTGCCCAATTTCTCACAGGTCATGGCAACTTTAAAAGTAAACTGTATTCTTTTAAACTTGTTCCTTCGCCTTTGTGTCAGTGTTCTACATCGAACTGTGAATTTGAACAGTCCGCATCACATCTTGTGGGAGTGTATTCTTTGGCAGAATGAACGCAATATTATGTTGGATAGTGTACAAGTTACATCCGGAGTTGTTTATTATACGGACCTTGTTGAAACTAGAACTAATTTCCGTGCGTTCAGGCGCTTTTGCCATACCTATTATTGGAATCAATTGTAACAGCAAATACCTACTTAGGACCCATTAACTTGATCAAATGTTATTCCGTGGTGCTTGGCAATCTGGGCTTCTCCCAGTTGCAATAATGTCCCTTTGTGCCGATTGGCCTAGTTCTGTTCTGTCTCCTGCTTATTATGGAGGGAAGTGGAAAAAATATCTTTTTCTTACTCCTCCGCTATTCTTTTCTGATTAATTTCGTTGCGGGACCCAAGACAGTTGAAACGTTTCTCCGGGACTCGTCGAGCTTCATTGCTCGGCGTTTTTCTGGCGGTCTCCACTGTTGATTCTGGCTTTCAGGAGTTGCAGTGGGTTGGGAACAGTGTGGCGGGTTTTGCCCTAGAAAAAAAAAAAAAAAAAAACTTTTATAAAATATAGTATCGTTGAGTTAGTATTCCATAACACAAGTCTCGAATTTACTTTGGGGCTAGCTCAATCTGTGTGATTTGTTTTTTATTTATTTATTTTAAAGACGGGAGTTGAGCGAAGTGATGCAATGTTAAGAGCAACAACACGATCAAATATGATGCTGTGCCGGAGGGACATTGATCTGGAGACCATCCAAAACCAAACTCCCGACACAACAACATTTGGCGCATCGTACCCGGCACACATCGCAACACAACTGCTGAGACCCGTCCTCCGTACGGCTTCACCAGACATCATGCCGGTTAGTTTATTTTTCTTCTGTTGGTATAGAAAATAATTGATGCACCATTTTAATATTTGAACCAATCAATCGTTAATTGATATTTAAACGCTGAATAACGGCAATACCTATTTTAACAAATGAAAAGGTTCGCTTTGACTTTCTATACTGTGGGATCGTCTACAAAAAACACACATACTCAAAACATCAACACCACAATCATCAATCTAATCCATGTTCGCCGATCACGAACGCGTCCATTTCACAAAGTCATTATAAAAATGAATGCGTCCAGCAGTGTCGTTTGCGATTATGTACCGGATGTTGTTCCGGGGGAGGGCGATGACGTCAATTTCCGGCGTGGGCGCTCGTGCCGGAAGCTGCGAAAAACACTTCACTCTCCATACGATTATAATGCAGTGACTGGAAACCGGAATGACGTAAGGGAAATTAGTTTGACGCTTGTTTAAATGATTTTGTAAACGTTTGATTGTAACTTATTGTCATTTGTTTGTCATAATCTTAACTTAGTCGTGGTGGCCTAGTGGTTAAAACACCAGCCTCTAAAGTATGAATGTGCGGGTTCGATTCCAGGTCAGGCAAGTAACAACGTAACTTTTCTATGTTATATGTTTCATATCATTTTTCATTTATTTCATTCATAAAACAATTTACACTGTGTTGAATGTACTTTCTAAGTATATCTTGGACGCCAATGACTGATCACAAGTAGAAAATCTAACAAAGATATCTTACAGATTGTAGTACCTTGATGTACTGTCGTCTGTACAAGACTACTTACAGAAATGATCCATTCAATTTTTGTGGAAACAGATATCTAGTAAAAGTAAAAACTAAAAGTGCAAAATAGGAAGAAATATATTACACAATAAATAAATAAAGTTACATGCGTGACATAGACGGATCACTTTGAAATATAAATTATATCCAGGTGGATATATAAAATACTTAATGTATTCTAAAAACGTACTTCAGGAAGGAGTAGGAGGTCCCAAGTTTCAAGTGTGATTGATGTACTATTTTCTTCCGCGGGTATCATGTGATTATATCAATTGCTTATAATAATGTTGTTTATTTATCAGTTATATAATATCATCATCATCATCAACCTTTTATCGTCCCTCTGCTGGGAACAGGTCTTCTCTCATACAGAGAATCACCACGCTTGCTCAATGCGGGTTGGCGATTTAAGACTTAATGTCCAGGTTTCCTCAAGATGTTTTCCTTCACCTTCAATCATTGGTGTCCAACATATACTTAGAAAGTACATATAACTTTAGAGAAGTTACATTGGTACTGGTATTATATAATATTTTTTTTTTATAAATTACAAACTAACGCTTGACTGCAATCCCGCCTGATGGTAAGCAGTGATGCAATCGTTGATGGTAAGGCGTGCTAGTTTATTAAGCCTACTCACTCAAAAGAACTGAGTAAATAGGAAGGAAGACGGCAGTTGAGCGCGGTGATGCAATGTTAAACCCAACAACACGACCAACGATGCTGCGCCAGAGGGAGATTGATCAGGAGGCCCTCCAAAACCAAACTCCCGACACAACAACATTTCGCGCATCGTACCCGGCACGTTTGTACATCGCAACTCAACTGCTCAGACCCGTCCTCCGTACGGCTTCACCAGACATCGTGCCGGAACACGACGAATCGCTTGGCGGCATGACTTTGTCTAGTGGGTGGAAACTTATGCCGGCGGCTGATGTTGTGGCCTACCACCGAGATTCAAATTTATTTATATCTCCAACGTGTTTCAGAAAGGTGAAACAATACTCTGCAGATATTGAAGTATACCTTATAAACTTCAACTTGACCTAGTCATAAATTTGAAATACACACATCAAAAGTGTCTAGGGATCAAGCATTTTTATGCGGATTTCTTGAGATTGAGATGTGGCTTTGTAATAAATTTATGATTTTATAAATTTATATGGATCCTTTTTGGTGCATTTCATAATTTGAATCAGGAACTGTGAATCAAATTCGAGTAAAAGATGAAAATCAGCTGTCAATATTTTCCCTATAAAAACATACAACGCATTGAAGACATTATTAGTGCTACTGTTTCCCTACTACTGATTAAAACCAACGTTATTATGGAGCGGCGACGTCATTTAAGCAGGGAAGAAATGCTCAGAGCCGTGGGAATGATAGAAGCTGGTTCCCGGCAACGTACTGTGGCTTTAGCTCTGAATACAAGTCAGAGTGTTATCAGTCGACTTTGGACACGTTACCGAAGCACTGGTACCGTGGCTGAGCGCCATGGAGGACGGTATCGCTGCACCACACGGAGACAAGACCGATACATTCAAATCTTAACTCGAAGAGCTCCAACAATAACCGCCATGATGTTAGCCGTGAGGCTTCATCACTCTTCAGGGAACTTAATTAGCGACCAAACAGTCAGAAACCGCTTGCATGAAGTGAACCTTCATTCCCGAAGACCGCTACGGGTACCACCTATAGCAATGCACAATCGTAGGATTCGATATCAATGGGCTCTTGAACACAGAAATTGGGCAGAAGAACAATGGCGTTTCGTGTGCTTTTCTGATGAGTCTCGTTTTGGTATGAGACCGGATACAAGACGTATACGACACTGGAGAACCCCTGGACGCCAACAGCGATTAAAATCCTGCCAGGAAGTCCATCCTTATAGTGGTGGAACCATCATGGTATGGGCGGGTATTTGGATCGGCGGAAGAACTGAGTTGATTTGGATCAGAGGCAACCTCAACGCTCAAATTTATGCTGAAACGATTGTATCAGACGTCATCGTTCCTCTACAAGTGCAAATCGGTCCCTTATTTCAGTTAATGCATGATAATGCACGACCGCACACCGCAAGAGTTGTAAGACAGACTCTCGCCGCAGCTAACATCAATGTCCTGCCCTGGCCTGCTCAGTCGCCAGACTTGAACCCGATTGAGCATGCATGGGATATGCTACAGAGAAGAGCTCTGCCGAATATGGAGGGTATCCAGTCGCAAGAAGACCTTTTTTTGTTGTTGCAACGAACATGGGCGGCCATTCCACAGCGTGATTTGGATGAACTCATTTTGAGTATGCCAAACCGATGTTCTTGTGTTGTTAGTGTTCGCGGTAGAAACACGGATTATTAATTGTTTAAGTTACCCAATAAAATTTTAGAGAAAACTGTTATTTCAGTCTTTTTTTCGAACTTTTGTGTTAGTGGTTCAAATGTCAAATATCCCTTTATTAGGAAAATGGCAAATTTCTTTATTAATGCAAAGGTGACTTGGTTTATCGTTACTGTGACAAACGAAAACACTTTATTTGATGAATCCTTAAAGAAAATTTTAATTAATATCAATCAGGAGAAAAGTTATTGCAAAAATATATGTTGATCCCTAGACACTTTTGATGTGTGTACTATGATTTTTTTGTCGACAACCCTAATCCTACGCTACAGCTGAGGCCGACTAGCCGCGTCGTCTGCTAAATACCTACCAGCATACATTATCTACTGGTTCGCGTCAATAAAGATACTTACGTCAATATGTACCTACTTACTTAGTTGTCCTTAAAAATCAGTCTTGTTTGTCCTTCCAAGCACCAGTGTATGGTTCACATTAAATACAGCGGCAGCTCGACGAGTACTAGTACTAGGTTCATTGCTAAAGTGATCGATAATCTGCGTCTCCAAAGCGAGAAAAGAAAGATGGAAGGAGCCAGTACCTTGCAGCCATAGACACATGTTGCTGAAGCACGTACCTATACGACGCCAGGTGTCGCTGATCAGCGGCGGGTCTCCCGTCAACAAACCGTTGCCGGTACAAATTTAATGCTCCAAAATAATTAAAAAACTCATGCACTTTGTACCTACCTCACACCTGTGCCATGGGTATGCAACATACATACTCGCTCGTATATCTTATGTAGTGAAAGTATTATTTCATATTTATGAAACATATTGTATACTAATAAAAAAACTGAAGAGTTTGTCTGAACGCGCGGGTTTGAAAAAAAAATTGTATTTGATAGCTTAATTAACATCAAGCTAAGCAATAAAAGCAGGAAATAAAAGTAGCAAGAACGGTGAGCGAGAACGATGCGATGCGATGAGAACTGGAGGCAGGCAATGCGAAGCGATGGAATAGGTGAATAGGAGGAAGTCTGGGGATTGTTGGGCTGACAAATTTTTCGAATATATGAAGCGAAGGATAAGCAATATACCCTTCACAATTATTTAGACTGTGGTTTTAACTTGCACTTATATACGTTCACGTAACGTAACACTACCTACGCGTTATTAATAAGTCCCAGTTATAGTACTTGTAATAAGAGCGCTAGTGGCGCTCTTATAACAAATATTCTCTCGCTCACAGTAAGTCCATTGTTGTCCGGAGTATACCCACTGTGGTATAACCTATTATATTTTGGATAAGACAACTGCTGTTTTGTCCGGCCTGTATCATGAAAACAGTATCGATAGTATTTTATTTAATCGATTAAGAAAGTAAATCTATTATTTAAATTGTAAACCATTAATTTAATAGCTGAAATAATTCAATATAAGTTTTTCAACGCAGTTCTTGCCTGGTATAAAGCAGGATTCCTTTTTTAGGTGTGTAGTGTTTGTATCTCTAAAAGGTACATACTAACATTGTCTCATGTACGAAAGTACTCTGAGGTGTCTAACTCCACCCTACCCGGCAGTTACAGTAAATTTAATCATGTAAATACTTGGTAGCTAGGAGCATTAAATAAAACACTAAATGGATACAATTACAAATTTATTTTATAATTACCCTGTGTCATAAATATATGACAAAACAAACTCCTAACTTACCTAGACGATTTCCTGACTCACTCCGTCTCGGGTCGGAGTGGGACAGGGAATCCACATGAGACAATTCAGCAAGCTCAGGGTCGCTTGATGAGGATTCGTGAGGTGAACCGTTGTGATCACGGCTCAGTCGTTACAAAAGTATCTCAGGTTGTGCACACGATAGCAAGCCAATAGCGTACTTAAATGCAACCTGTCGGAAACCCACTCTCAATCACTAGATACATCAAAACAAAGAAACAAGGACAGGGAGTCTATGTTTCAGATTAGCTCTCCTGCCTAACGCCTCTGGATTACGCCTCCAGATTACACTTCTAGATTGCGACTTCTAGATTACCACTTCTAGATTACGGTACAAAGACCCTTGGCTTCACTAACTGACGGGTGTCAGATTAATGCACGGTTGAACGCGGCCTGCGGGATTAGGTAGCTCGGGAACACCAGGAGCAAAATAATCATGACAGCTTATACCTGTCTAGTCGTCGTCGAAAGAGAACTTGATGTGCCGTACCATCAGGGTTCAGCCACATACACTCCAACAAGCCTGATCCGATGGGAATCAAGGCCACCAAAGATATTATGACGCGACGCCTCCCAAAACGGGTTCCCACCCTAGGCCCGCCAATAGAGCCAAATCTAGAACAACATTTAACCTAATTCAGTACCTACTACAGAACAAGAAAACACGTGGAGAAAATATTCCGGGTACAGAAATGAATACTCACAGAGAGATGAGCCAGACTTCATATGCACCGCCCCATGGGGCTTATTGCACCAAACGCCAGCCTTGGGTACCGGCTATTTCCACAAAAGAACCCGCGACACCACGCAAGCTTCGGTCATTCTTTTTTTTCTCGAAGCTTCCCTCTGTTCCGACCGACCGCTCCCAATTGTCTTTTCCTGAACCATAGACTCGTGCGTTCCGCGACCCGCACTTTTAACTCAGACTCATGAGTTGGCTCTTAATTTTTTAATATCTTTATTTTAAGTCCTTCTTTTATATTATATTATTTAACCCGGTCGTTCTTTATTTAAATTTATTTATTATATTAACGACCGTCCTTTCGGGCAACGCCATCTCTTGGCTCGATGTAAAATATGTGACCCGAGTTCAGCCCTAGTCCACGAGATGTCGCCTGCTGCTATATTTTGCTACGTGACAACTTGTAATCGAAGTACAGCTGTGAGCGGTCAATCTAGTAGTTTGTCACCGACACTGGTCAAGGTTAGACGCGTGCTGCTTGCGATACGAGTGTAGTGGTGAGCCAGTGAATTACAGGTGTTACCGTAAGTACAAGGGTCCTTACAAGGTGTATAATCTATACATATAAATCTATATTTCATTTAATCGATTGTTTCGGGAATGCCTGAAAATCTTTCTTATTATCATATTTCTCAGATTCTAGGTAGAAAAATGGGCTGTGTATTAGGATAAAAAATATGAAAGAAAGAAGAATTATACAATCTAAACGGCAGGGTAATTGCGTAACACATTATTAGTAGCAATTGGTTTCATTTTGACAGTTCAACAACATTCATTGCGTTATTTACGTTTTAGTCCGGACACATTTTCGAACGCATTGGATTGGAAATTTGCTTCGAAATGATTTAAACTAATAGGAATGGCGCGTTACGTAATTAGGGTGCTGGTTATGCATATTGGATTTTCGGACGTAATTTTGGATTGCGTGAACCGATTTTAATAATATTTTTTATTTTAAAGAAGGTTCGTTAAGTATACCTACTAGAATAAGTAAATTAAATTAAAAAAAAAACTTTCACTACACACAGTACAGTTAAATTACTAACTTAGTTCAGAAATTATTTCGTACAATTTTTCAATAACTATTCAACCTTCATAATAATTTTCCTAGAAATTCATTATAAATTTTTATTTTTGAAAAGTTACAGGCTTGGACATTTTTACTCTTGGAGGGAGTATTTCCGAAAGTATTAACATTATCCAAATATTATTATAGTAAATTTCATTTTTAAATACCTATCCTACAATATATCACACGTTAGAATGCCTCTGTTTCTCGGTGGTAGGCCATAACATCGGCTGCCGGCGGAAGTTACCACCCACCAGACAAAGTCTTGCCGCCAAGCGATTCGTCGTGTTCCGACATGATGTCTGGTGAAGCCGTACGGAGGACGGGTCTGAGCAGTTGTGTTGTGATGTGTGGCGGGTACGATGCGCCAAATGTTGTTGTCTCGGGAATTTGGTCGTGGAGAGTCTCCAGATCAATCTCCCTCTAGCGCAGCATCGTTTGGTCGTGTTGGTCTTGGGTTTAACATTGCATCACCACGCTCAACTGCCGTCATCCTTCCTATTCCTAAGTTTTTTAAGTGAATAGGCTTAATAAACTAGTGCGCTTTACACTCAACGATTGCATCACTGCTTACCATCAGGCGGGATTGCAATCAAGCACTAGTTTATAATTATTAAAAAAAAAAAAAATATCCCTCTCCACTTTACGTGAAGGGGGTTCCCCAATAAAACATTTTTTTCCACTTTGACGGAGGGATTGTTATACACAATGGAACCAAATTCCAGTCTAGCGGGTTAGTGACCGTTAAGTCACTGAAATTATCTGCGGACAGACGGACAGACAGACTTGGCAAAACTATAAGGGTTACGGGTTGACTACGGATCCTTAAAAACTTGCCAAACATCAATCAAGAAAAAATATCGTTTCTTTGAATTTTATCAACTTTAATAAAATGACGTCGACGTGAACCCCTCCTACTGTTATGTGGGAACCCGATTATAGTGGCGCGTTCCAAGGACCATGAAAGCACATAGCCTCGGTCTCGACAGGGCCACCTCGAGTCTCAATTGCTGGATCCTCTCGACGATTGTCGCAACCCCGAGAGTCGCTGCATCGGCCGCCAACGTAACAAACTACGCTGGCGCTGATAGGGTCGGCGCGTAGCACCCAGTCGTACCCGATGTTCCACAGATGCGGTCCCAGGACCGATCCCTGTGGAACACCGCACGACATCTCGGCGTGTGGCGTAGATGACGGCCCTATCCGTCAGATAGGCCTCGACCACTCAAAAAAAAAAAAGGTCGGCATCCGGAGATATCTGAATGCCAGATTGTAGTAGTTTGTAGTGCTGCCGTCTGTACCTATACTCTGCAATTTTCTTATATCAGCCTTCATACTTATACTATGTACATATCTGGTGTATTGTGTCTTCTAGTCTGTGCTAAATAAATGTACATATTATATTTCGTCTTCTTTTGTTTCTAATTACAAAGAGGTAAATATAGTGAGAGTGTGCGGTTATAGGGGATAATCTCTGGATCCAGTGAACAGATATTAAAAACTCTTTTACCAATAAAAGGTTTCGTTATTTTTTAATATCATAAGCTGTATATAAACTCGAAGCATGAATATCATTTTTCGTGATAATTGGATTTTAACATAAAAAAAATGTTTACCGTCAGACGAGGTGGGCATGGATCAGCTGATGCAGAATAAAATGCTTAAATGTTACTTTAAATATTCAACAACGGATATATTGATAAATGGCTAGCGCAATATTTCTTGCTCCGAGCATTTCTTGGACTATGCTTGAAATTTTTTTAAATAATAAAAATATCTTATGTTTCTTACAAAAGCGCAAGGCAAATTCACGTAACTAATAACATCCAAAATCTAGTCCTTATCTCATCTCAAAGGCAAACAATGTGAAAAACTTGTCAAAAATGTAAGTAAATTTCACCTATTTTTGTCAGTTTTTGTCTGCGTGTAGCGGGTTCTACAAACGCCACATGCGAACATTGCGTCATACTGACGTCACATGGATCCTTCATCTCGCAAGTAGGGTTTACCGTGCAACTAGTACATGAATAACTTCCCAACATCAACCGTTAGGCAAGTGTCCGCCAGAAACAACACCCGTTTGGTCGGAGGAGCCTCCCTTTTCTATAGAAGATGATTGCACTTTAAACCCTGTTCCTCATACCTCTAAAACTGTGATTCTTCAAATTACGGGAACTACCCCCTTCTTTTTCGTTCTGGATGAGAAATCATCAAATGATCTCTCCCGCTCTGGGCGGAATAGAAGGGCGTGTTCTGACTAAAACCGACGACCTGCCATGCAGTCTCGCTCCGGACCATGGCCTGGACCAGGGCCGAACGCGAGAGATCGCCGCCGATCCCAGCCACGAGGACACGGCGGTCCTGTACTCAAGCCGAGAGTAAAATAGTAAATTGATTTTTTTGACACGTTTTCAAATTCTATGTCCAGTTTACCATGAATCGTGATTATTAATACACATTTAAAAAGGCATGGTTTGATACTCGATAACGATAAAGAGATAATACTCAAAAAGAGAGATTATTATCTTTTTTTATATTCACACCAATAGCTTGTTTATTTGAAACGGCTTAAACGGCTTAATTGTGCATAAATTAAAATATAATTTTTACCTTTGGAACCATAACCCTCTCAATTCGCTTTCACGATTTCAGCATATTTACGAACGGTTTAATACCAATGTTTTAATTTTATACCCAGATGAGCATAATGAAATCTTATTTCTTAATACTTTATTACATTTACTTCTTCTTCTTCTCAGCCTATAGAGGTCCACTGCTGGAGAAACGCCTCCCCTAAGGCTTTCATTCCATTGGGGGCCATTGCCATAATCCCCACGCTTGGCAGACGGGTTAAGGATCGCAGTAATTTGTTATGTCACAGAAGAAGCGCTGCTGCCCGTTTCCCTGGTGAGAGTTCCCTTAGCCTCCTACGACACCCACGGAAGGATATGGGATGGTACTATTATATGCACGGTACCACATATTTTCTTGTAATGTGCATTTTGTTTGTGTGGAATAAAAAATATTTCTTTCTTTTTAATGGGAAATAACCCACAAAACTTTCTATTTTTTTTTTCACTTAAGTCATAGCTTGAGATTAGAATTTGATGGGCGCAGATGTCTCTGCGCCTTTACGCCCCTAGTTCGCAGGAGAAGCTCTTGACTTGAAGAGACAACAGTCAACTCCTACTACCGTACTCCACCGTAGGCGCGCTTGCCGGCAGCTAGTAATGGGTAGCTCGCAGCCCAGGAAGGACCAGGCCCAGGTTGACAGCGCGTTTTGCTCTACCCGTGCCTCGAGGAGATGTCAGTACATCGTGACGGGGTCCCCTAGTTTGCCAGGGCTGCGGGTTTTTCGACAGAAATACCGTGATACCTGGGATGGGCCAATGGAGTTCAATAATTTAATTAATGGAGTGATTTAGATATTAAAGGTCTGACGTGCCTTTCTGATCCGCCAGAGCGTAGTGTAGTTTTATATAAGTAAAATTCAGTCTTTTACATTCCTCTACATGCAGAGGATAAAGAGAGAGAAAATAATACTAGACATTATTCCAGCTCTCCTCTTAAATGTGGAAACTATCTATTCATATGAAAAACTGAAACAAAATAAAAGTAGGAAGTTCCCTAAATGCAAGGGACATAGCTTGACGTGCGACTCGAATGTTAAGTGAGCTAATACCATTTTCAAATACCGCCTCAGGTGTTACCACGGAGTACGGAGTCAATGGAGGTTTAATATGAACAACTTTTAAAAAGAGAAACTATTTGAAATATCGGAGGTGTCGCTATCAGAACGTTGCGTCTCGTCAGAGAATATTTTGCAGCTGTTAAAATCCTAAAATGAGTAATCACATAGTAGGTATTAATTAGGTTAATTTTTACTTAATTAATACTTGTTAACAAACATCAGCGGAATTCGGAAAAAGTATAGGAATCAAAAATATGGCTATTGAATCTTTATAATTGATATCTTATACCAATATTTTTTTTAGATATAGCAGGTACCTGTAAAGTCAACGCTTTATATAATATATCTATAAACTATTATTTCGCGGACATTAGTGTGGACAACAACACGTTTATTTAATTTATTTTGTCACGCTAAAATTGTAACCATTTATGTCGCAATAAAGTAAAACCAAAACATAGACTGTTAAACGACATGTTCGCAAATATATACCTTTTGAATATAAGAAATGCTCATAGTAACATATGTACAATCAGCTGTAGAAGTCCATTTCCACCTTAAAGACTACTGTCGCCTGCGTTAAACCGGCCACGCACACTACCGCATTATTTTTTTATCGCAGTCTTCGTCTTTCTTTAAAGTAATGCAAAATTTCGTTACTTCATTTGAAGTTGAGTTAGCGGCCGCACTTAACAATGGTGCTATCAAAAGCGAGCGATTGTGGGTTCGATCCTTATTACAGGCAACTCTTTTTGTTGTTTCATATAATTTAAAATTATGATAATTGATTTGTATTTTAAAGTAAAAATGTTTGCAAATAATATTTAAACAAATAGGAAAATTTATTGAATATTTATCCCAAAAAAGGGTTTTATTATATGTTTTAGTTTACTATAGGGGTAATATAATAAAAAATATATAAAAATAAAACAATAAGCATATTATAATGCAATATATTATAAAGTTATATATTATTCGGTATAGATATACTTATACTAACAAATGAAACAAACGTTGAAACGGCAGCATTGTAATATTTTATATAAAAGTAATCCTTGACAAACTTATGATATTGTTATGGTAAAAATACAAAAAACATTTTTGGTTGTTAGATATGAAAATTATAATATTATACGTATATTATGATTAAAGAGGTTATAGCTTAATTATTCATTTTCTTAAAGAAAAGAGGATTGAAGCTTAACCTGAATATTATTGCAATCATAAAATAATCTATACTTAGAACACATAATAGTGCTTATTACATTTATATTTTTTTTGCGTGTATAGCATAGTACTAGTGCTGCCATCCTGCAATGCCTTTTTTCGGAGTTTGAAGGCATGAGATTATAATCTTCAAGCGCTTTCTTAGTTCAAAAGTAAACGAACTTATTTCTTATCGAATTCCGAAATTATTGTTTTTATAATTTACCAAAAGTAATTTGTATTGAAATTGCAAAAGGCGACATCTGTTAGCCATTAAGCCAACCGAACATATTACTGTCACTTAGCTAAATTACTTTAGAGATGGTTTAGAGTCCGTTATTAAGATATTTATTGATATATATTTAAAACACTCTGTAGGACACTTCTGCACTGTTTTTGTTATAAATAGTTTTTTTTTTGTTTAGCTCGATAACACTCCACCAGCCTCGCCAATTTATTTTAAACCACAAATGCAACCTATCTTCTTCGCACGATTTAAAAGTTTATTCAACGGTAAATATTGTCGTTTCGTTTCACTTGTCTCGACAGCTACCTTCGTCCTCCAACCTCTTGACCTTGACCTCCAACGGCTTACAGTATTTATCTAAAACAATAACAATTTTATTACGCACTTGCTACAAGCGATTGGTTTGCACCTTACATAAATAATAATAAAAACAACTTACACAAAAGCCGGTTTCATATGATATTTGAGATATATTGCTGCATATGCCTGCATATTGATTAAAAAGTAAAACTAATAACACAAACTGGTAACTATATGTTCACCAACCAACAACAGCTAAGTAATATTATTTGAGTTATTGTAGCTAATAATAGTTATTGTAGGTAGCGGAATATTTTTTGTGAAGTAGTGATTCAGATTCTTTTAAGTCTACCGTCATCTTTTTATAATGACTCTAATATAGAAAAAATCTTAAAAGAAAGTATCATCTTTAAGTTGCAGATCGATATTTTTAGATATTTTTGTTGTAAGCATTCATAACTCACCAATAAACATTTAAAAAATATTTTTGTAAGTTATTAGATTCGAACTCGAACCACCTTGAACGCCTATCAAGGCGAAAACCGTTACGCCATTGAAACACTTACTGTAGACGTTGAAATTAATAAGTAGTACCTAACAATCATAAGCGGGCAGCAAGTGTATGAGCGTGTATCAAACTTTATTATAGAAGAAGGTCGTAACTACAACTAGTTTTGCTTGGCCATAGTTTTGTGAGATTGCAACTCGACTTTTGGCCTTGACTGTACATAGTATAGTATAGTTATTACATATTTCTCTTTTATTCTGAACATGTTTCTAACCAGGCTATAATTTTGCTGGAGAGTTGTGCAGTAGCTAGCTTTTCACAAAACATTATGGCCACAAATACTTAAACATTTGTTTAACATACATAGAAGCATGTTGAACAAGTGTTTAGATACACCGAATAAGTGTTTAGACACACGCTGAACAATTGTTTAAGATTTTGTGTCACTGCTACGTTAAAGTCCATGTTTTGTTGTGTTTGAAAGGCGTTTAGCCTAAACAACTAATAAACTTACCCCCTTATTCATAAACGCTGCTTAAAGTTTACTAGTGATTAGCGATTTCTTAACCATAGATTTTTGACCTTTTAACGTTACTTAACTTTAATCATTCTTTATGAATAAACTCCACAGAGTTTAAGGGGTTTATTCATAAACATTGATCAAAGTTAAGTGACGAGCAAATGTCTAAAATGTATGTTTAAACAATCAATAATCACTAGTTAACTTTAAGCAGCGTTTATGAATAAGGGGGATAGTCTGGTAAGGGCAGACTCCATGAGCTTCTTATTCTGTGGCCACGACGGCTTATGTCTGAGCCGGTTTTAGGCCACCCCCAGATTTGCGTATGAAAATTATAAAGGAAAAGTGGCGGTAAGCTCCAGGATTATTTTAGGGTAGCGAATGTTATTTTAGTATTTAGTTCGGTTAGTACACCACATAAGTTAGACGTAGTTTGATACGATAATATTCAAAGAACAACGTTTTGCTTTGTAGAAGATTTTGTGCACATTTTGACCGAGCTCTGAGCAACTGGGTTAGAGCTTGTTTAATTTAATGTGTGTTTCTCATTCCATTCATTGTGAAATAGTTCCATATTTTATCATCATAGAAATCGATTCTTGGCTAACGTTATTTTTGCAAGTTTTAGCCGCTAAAAAAAGTGAAAATTGGGTAGTTAAGAAAAATAATAATAATATTGGCGCCGATTTTCTTGTTGACAAACTAAACTAATTTTAAGTTCACTGCGCCTTTTGCTTTCTATTTCATATTGGAACTTAAGTTTGTCCTAAGAAAAGTACAGGAGAAAAAAAATGTTCAGTCCTGCCAAGTTAAGATATATAACAGTTAAGGTATATATAAGAAGTATGGACAAAAAACGGGATTAAAAACACGGCTGCCAAAAATACGCCAATTTTCATCAGATGCGAACTAATTTGACAGGAATAAATTTATATTTATCCCTTGAGAAAAGTAAACGTTGTTTTTGCAAGTTTTAGCCGCTAAAGTCTTTAACGCTAAGGTTTAGCGTTTACATAAAGAGAAAATTGGGTAGTTACGAAAAATAATAATAATATTGGCGCCGATTTTCTTGTTGACAAACTAAACTAAGTTTAAGTTCACTGCGCCTTTTGCTTTCTATTTCATATTGGAACTTAAGTTTGTCCTAACAAAAGGACAGGAGAAAAATAATGTTTAGTCCTGCCAAGTTAAGATAATTTATAGACAAAAAACGGGATTAAAAACACGGCTGCCAAAAATACGTCTATTTTCATCAGATGCCAACTTATTTGACAAGAATAAATTAATATTTATCCCTTATCCTTTTCTTAATGCAACAGAAAGAAAAATATGCACAGAACTTAAATTGTATGGAACCTTAAATAATAAGGACTACAATAATATAGGCCGTCTAAAAATTATAGCTCAGCGCTGTTAAAAGCCCCAAAGGCATAATCCACAACAAAACCGACATAAATCAGCTTATAATGTTTCTGGCGCACAAGCCACCTCTCTGAGAGTGGTCCGTAATCCAGCACGTTGGCCTAGTGTGGGTTGAAAAAAAATTATGCAGAGTGGTGCTGACAATACGACAATAAATTAAACATCGTGTACCTCAACACATTCTCAATCTATCCATAAAAAATCATATAAATATATCAATTAGATTAGTCACAGGAAATCATTTTTCATTTTTCACATTGTCTACATGATGTACATGTTGATAAGGAAGCGCTTACAGGGTAATGACCGCCGCATCCAGCGATACTAAACTTTAATAATAATGGCGCGAAAAAGCAAGTCGATACACGACCGCGCTGTCGCACGCTGATCGGAGGTCATTGACCAATATTTTAAAGGATGTTCTATTCCGTTTGCAATTTTATGCGATTTAGTTTGTTTGAAATTTTATTTTTTTTTATTTTTACCCGACTACGGCAAAGCAAAAGAAGGGTTATGATTTTGACAGGCTATGTATGTATGTATGTATGTATGTATGTATGTATGTATGTATGTATGTATGTATGTATGTATGTATGTATGTTCATCTGTTCCCTCGTAACTTCTAAACTACTTATTCGAATTCGATAAATGACATATCATTAGAAGCGTCTTAATTGTCTGCTGGTTATAGGCTATATGGAGTTTCACAAAATCTAACGTGGCGCCCTCTAGCGGACAAAATATACAGAGTAAAAAAAAAAAGTTAAGATAAATATGCCGTGTTTGGTATCATTTGAAAGGGCTTAACTTGTACATTTTGAATATATATATATTACTAGCATTTGCTTGTGACTTTACCTGTATTCATGGGCTGATTGCATATAATTCACATCTTTTCGTTCATAGATAGCTTCTTTACTACTTATCAGAATAAGACCACTGCAGAACCATTAGAAGGGCCTTGATATTCTGTTGGTTATGAGCTATAAAGCTTGTCACCAAATTTAGTATTACGCCCTCTAGCGGACAAAAAGTTCTATGTTAATACAAAATTAAAATAAATATACCGTATTTGGTATCATCTAAAAGAGCTTCACTAGTACTTTATGTTTGGACATAATCCCTAGTAATGCTTCGTAGAAATTTGAATGTAAACCAGGGTTTGGTAAACGGAGCGATGGGAGTGGTGAAGGCCTTCGAATGGTCTGCTCTTCGGCGCGATCAGTTGGAACAGGAGAACAGCCAAACGCTGTTCTCATACAATTTGACGACGCATCCATAAAAGCAGATACTAACGGACTTATCAAAATCGAGCCTTGCCTCACTGAATTTGACGGCTTGAGGGGTTATGGGCAAATTCAGCGTAAAATGCTCCCGCTGATTCTTTCTTGGGGTTGTACTGTACATACATAAATTACAAGGTTGTACTCTAGATAAAAAAGTTACAGATCTAGGAAAGTCATTGTTTGCTAAAGGACAGGCCTATGTCGCTCTCAGTAGAGTTAAAACCATAGAGGGATTATTTATAAGTGCCTTGGATCATAATAAATTACTTAAAAATCCACATGACAGTCGATCGTTAGCAGAATTAGATAGATTAAGAAATCTT
Source organism: Sesamia nonagrioides (assembly GCA_017933935.1). Taxonomy (NCBI): domain Eukaryota; kingdom Metazoa; phylum Arthropoda; class Insecta; order Lepidoptera; family Noctuidae; genus Sesamia; species Sesamia nonagrioides. The sequence continues at coordinate 41,310 of JADWQK010001026.1, forward strand.
CCCAGGTCGTCTTAATATAAGTTTTTTTTTTTTAATAATTATAAACTAGCGCTTGACTGCAATCCCGCCTGATGGTAAGCAGTGACGCAATCCTTGATGCCTGCGCACTAGTTTATTAAGCCTATTCACTTAAAAAACTTAGGAATAGCAAGGATGACGGCAGTTGAGCCAGGTGATGCAATGTTAAATCCAAGACCAACACGACCAACCATGCTGCGCCAGAGGGAGATTGATCTGGAGACTCTCCACGACCAAACTCCCGACACAACAACATTTGGCGCATCGTACTCGCCACACAACGCAACACAAAGTGCTCAGACGCGTCCTCCGTACGGCTTCACCAGACGTCATTCTGGAACACGACGAATCGCTTGGCGGCAAGACTTTGTCTGGTGGGTGGTAACTTCTGCTGGCAGCCGATGTTATGGCCTACCACCGTTAGAAAAACATCCAATCTATTTATACTAACGGCCTCATCCACTAATTCATGACCCATTCGGTGCCATCGACGCAAATGTGCGTCGCTGCTACGAAAAACCGGGAGCTTCATGCGGGAAAACCGTTGCTATACGCGCTACGCTCCAAGCGCTACGAAATAGTAAAATAGGACATCTCTACATATTACTATACGCCGATACATAAGTCAAAAGAGATGTCGTATGTTAACTACCTAGTTTTTAGTTCGTCAATTTAACTTTTATTAATATTATGCGCCACAAATACACTTTAACACCAAAATAGTACAAATAATAAAAAGTTAAAAAACTAAAACCCAACTACGACAAAAAACGACGCTGAAAAAGTATAAAACAAGATTTTCAGAATACTGAACTGAACAAAGTTGCTAATATAGTTGCAAGTAAATGGACACAGTAGACTCTACCAAGATGCCTTCGTTGTAAATTGACAATAATGTCTTACGATACTATTCTGAAGTATGCAATATTCACTATTTAGAGATAAATTTTCATGTTTGGAAGGGCGTAGTCACACGTTACATATACCTACGGTAGCACTTTCATAACGTGTGACTGCGGTTTTCCAAACATGAAAATTTATCACTAAATAGTGAATATTGCATACTTCAGAATAGTATCGTAAGACATTATTGTCAATTTACAATCTTGGTAGAGTCTACTGTGTCCATTTACTTGCAACTATATTAGCAACTTTGTTCAGTTCAGTATTCTGAAAATCTTGTTTTATACTTTTTCAGCGTCGTTTTTTGTCGTAGTTGGGTTTTAGTTTTTTAACTTTTTATTATTGATGCTAGGTTTTTTTCTATGGTTTAGGATTTTTCCTATGAACCAGCATAATCTGTGTTTTCATTTATTGTCGTATTGTCAGCACCACTCTGTATATATTGAAATAACTTTTTGCTTCAACTTTTCAGCTTTACAGCAGCAGTGTGATTCTAAAACCTTAGGTGAAATGAGCGTAGAGTGAGGTGTTTGACTCCCCTGCAACATCTAATCGCTGCGAAGATAATGAGGTAGGGGATGAAAGCTTGTCCTGCTATTCCGTCATCAGGACCTCGCGGAACTGCCGCTTACCAGATAATAAAATAATAAAAACATTTATTAGCACCTTAAAGCATAGAAAAAACAAACAATTGTTTTACAATAAATGTAGACCTAAGGTTGGTAAAGTTGTTTAGGTGGTTTAAGTGGTTTAGGTATTGGTATCCTATTATAACTTAATATCTTGTAACTAGGTATCAGCGCCCACCTTCGTAAACAATTGCAGCCTAATGTAATACCTACTAATTTATAAAAATAAATAATAATGTATTTTACTCTAATGAATAATTTCTTTTATCTAGATGAATAAGTATTAAGTTATTATTAATTGGATTTTTTTGCAAGGAAAAATAATGAATATTACTGTTTACGTGCAAACTATAAGCAGAATTAAGATTTTAAAAAATAAAAGTAAAAAATTCACCTAAATTTTCACAGAGATATTTTTACAGAATCGATCAGCTGGGTGCTCGACGAAAATTACTCGACGAATTTTTAGGTCAATAGACCATTGCTCCGATCAACCTCGCGATAGACAATAATGACGACATGTTGTGTGACGATGAGTCGGTAAAAGCAGTGAACATGAAATTGAGGTGGATCACTATGAACTCCGAGCAATTAGGGGTTATTTTCAATGCCAGACTGATATTGAAATTATCCATTGCTGAGATTTAGGATATTTTTAGGGTTCCGTACCTCAAAAGGAAAAAACGGAACCCTTATAGGATCACTTTGTTGTCCGTCTGTCTGTCTGTCTGTCAAGACCCTTTATCTCAAGAACGCGTGGACGTATCAAGCTGAAATTCACATGAAATACTCGGGTCTATTGTCCCTTTAAGCTGTGAAAATATCAAACATCTAAGCCAAGCCAATCAAAAGATACTGCCGATATGTCGATATTTTCAACAAATTTTCGACACTCGCAAAGGAATCAAAACCTACAGGATACTTCCCGTAAACTCAGAATCTTGAAATTTGGCATGAAGGATTGTCATGTAATGCAAATATAGGAAAAATTGCGAAAATCACATTTTTTTAGTTATATAATATAATAAACATATTTTAACAAAATGAAACTTACTACCTTATTGCTCACGAACTAATAAAGGTATCAAATTGATTTGGACAATTATCTACGTGACAAGAAGTTTTCTTCCCAGGAGGCAGTTCTGCTTTCACACTGTTTGTGCAGTCTAGATCCTCAGAGTTCTATCACAAAGGCATAAACGATCTTCCTATATATCCATACTAATATTATAAATGCGAAAGTAACTCTGTCTGTCTGTCTGTCTGTCTGTTACGCTTTCCCGCTTAAACCTCTCAACCGATTTTGATGAAATTTGGCACAGACAAGACAATCTTTAGACCCTGAGAAAGAACATAGGCTACCTTTTATCCCGAAAAAATTTGATGTTCCCGAGGGAAATCTAAAAAACGCGATATAACCGAACTCCACGCGGGCGAAGCCGCGGGCGGAAAGCTAGTTGATTATAAATGAATTATATAAAAATTAAAAAATAAGCAATTATTTAGATTTTCAGTACTAATCGGCAATTTTAAACTTTAACGCCTATTATATTAAAAGAATTATATAAATAAGAAACTTGTAAACTTGAAATTACCCATAATTATTTTGCTTCCTAATTTTTTGTTTCAAGCTATCATAATGCGACAAAACATCGTCGTAGTAACTTCTTTGAATATTATCGATAACTTTATATCGAAATGATACAAACCCTACCACAGCTTTTTGCATTGCCATTTAAAAATATTTGCAAACAAACGTGTAAAAAGAATAATTTTGCTAAAAACGAAATGCAAACGAAAATTGCAAAACAAAATGCGCTTTATGGCCTAAAAGGTCTATTACACTCAAAAATCGCAATAAACTGAGCGTTAAAATAATTCGTAAGCATAAAACATCTAAAATGCCAATAGACGGTGTCACGGTAAATGAATAGTAGCGAATAAAATTCTAAAACAGTTTTTGTTTGTACAAGACAAGTTTCACTTAATTTGTTTACTTATCAATATTTATTTACCCGATTTGAACTATACTAGGGTATTAAATCGGATCTGGCAACATAGCCACACTGGCCACCTACCGGGAAATAGCTGAATATGTTTTATATAAACTTATTTCATTTTTACTATTTGATATCTCCAATTGTCGATCTAATTTTGCTATATTGTACTAGATGGCGGAACTGAGCCATGGGATCACAGTTTTTCTATGCCATTTTGACACATGCCCTCTCTATATATCTTAAATCTCTTTGCCTACAAGGTACTTCCCGTGAACTCAGAATCTTGAAATTCGGCACGAAGCAACGTTATATTATAGTACAGACAGATAAAGGAAAAATTGTGAAAATTATAAATTTGAAGTTACATAAAATATTAAAATATTATTTTTGCTTACATGACATAAAATATTTTTTTAATAATTATAAACTTACTACCTATCCTTTTTCACATGAACGCGTAGAGATATTAAAGTTGAAATTCATATCAAACTCTTCTTAAATCTAATTGCCTCTAAACTGTGAAAAATTCTAAATCAATGCTAGTATTATAAATGCGAAAGTAACTCTGTCTGTCTGTTACGCTTTCGCGCCTAAACTTCTCAACCGATTTTGATGAAGTTTGGCACAGACAATCTTTAGACCCTGAGAAAGAACATAGGCTACCTTTTATCCCGGAAAAATTTGATGTTCCCGAGGGGAATTTAAACCGCGCGATATAACCGAACTCCACGCGGGCGAAGCCGCTGGCGGAAAGCTAGTACGTCATAAATTCTAAACCGCTACGTTTGTACGGCGGAACCCTCGGTGTGCGAGTCCGACTCGCATTTGGCCGGTTTTTTTAACGTTGTAATCTAGATCAAGATCCCGATCCCGCCTTATGGTAAGCAGTGATATAATTGCTGATGGTAAAGCGCATTAGTTTAAGAAGAGTCTATTCACTCTTACCTTGAAGACACTTAAATTGTAATCAGACAGTAAACCGAATAATCTTTAAAGCTCCATTTGTATGAACGTGCCTAGTGGTATCGGCCGCAAATTACAAGTTGTAAGTCGTAGGTTCGAACCCCGTCAGGTGCTTTACTTTGTGTAAGTGCTTTCATCACCACTGCTCTCAAAAAGGTTAAGGAAAACATCTTGAGGAAACCGGCATGTCCTAGAGACATAACTTCGAAGACTGTTATCTACCAACCCGCACTGGGCTCGCGTGGTAGATTACGGCCCACTCCCTATCACCGCGGAGGCCTGTGTTCCAGGAGTGGGGAACATTATAAGCTGATTATGTTATGTGAACTTTCATAACTAAAGTCGGTATAGAATATGATGTTTATACTGGTTACGAGAAAAAAGAAATTAATTAACTGCATATTGAGAGATTTAATCCTAATTATGATAACGACCACGACTTACGAGTTAGTTGCAAGTCGTCGATTCGAACCCTCAAGAATTTATTTTTGTGCAAATTTATTTTCATTATCACTGCGGTGAACAAAAACAGCGCGAGAAAACTGATATGGCCTGAAACAAAAAGTTCGAAAACGTTTTTATTAATGTTATATTTTAGTGCTTGGCCGTGACAAACCAATAACTATCACCTGGGTACAATTCCAGACTCCGGGCACTTCTGCCTCTCCTCATTTCATACAGGCGTAATGTTTGTAAGATGAATGTCATAAATCTACAAATCGTAAAGTAAATAACTCGTATTTTGTTTAACAACATGAAGACTTGCCAAGCGGAAAGTTCTGGCATTATCTGCATCATAATATCTTATATTTACTTACGGCTCTGGCAAACTAGTTATTCGGTTAACGAAGCATGTATGTCGTGCTGGTTTCTCTTATGTATATGTATCTCTGTATTTCCTTCATGATATGTATATACTTGCGTTAATTCGGCATTACGGATGAAGAATGTATACTTAATGATTTTTTTTTTTTAAATATAAATGTGAAGATTTAATTAAGAAACATAATATGTAGTATAGCTAAGTCCTACACATTATGTCTATTACACTCATGGAGCAAATATTACACTAATGTTTTTTTTTTTTTTTTACATATTATAAACCAGCGCTTGACCGCAATCCTGCCTGATGGTAGGCAGTGACGCAATCGTTGATGGTAAAGCGCACTAGTTTATTAAGAGCCTATTCACTCTAGCCTTGAAGACACTCAAATTGTAGTCCGACGGAAACACCGCCGCTGGCAAATTGTTCCAGTCCCTCGATATACGCGGTATAAAGGAGCAGGCGAAACGCTTCGTCCGGATCGTAGTGGTGTTAACAACGTAAGGGTGGAAACCAGCCGTACGACGGGTCGTCCGCTGGTGGAACGGAGATGGGGGAATGCTTGATGCGTATGTTAAAAATGAAGCTTACCATTTTAACTAAAACTAAGTCAAGCTTTGCTATGAAAATCAGACGATCGTATTGTTCGATATCATACACATATACACCTACATCGCTACACAGTTAAGCACAATTGTGATAAGGAAAGAAAGAAAGGATCACATTGGATCACTTTAAATAGCCGCCGTACATATGAAATGAGAAGATATTAGGACCATCGAGTTTCCAAAATTAGGGCAGATGTTTATGATGCAGCTATTGTAAACTTTTCAGATGCTAAAGCCTAAACTTTCTCCCCAAATTCACTTTCGAAACGTCAACAATCGCTTTTACCTTTAACCGTTCACCTTTTCCCTAATTCCGATCAAATGTATAACCTTCGATACAGTGAACAGACTACATAGTTTCCGTTTAAAAAGTTCCTGTAAGCCGGCAGTAGGATCAAGTGTACTGGAGCGGCATAACACCGTCCTATGTGTGTCGGATTACCTATTGGTATCGGTATTCATGACAATCGACTAATTGTCGGATAATCGCTTTCGATTTTTATTGTAGGGATCGATTACTTGTGAAGTGGGTTGGTGAAGTTTTTTTTTGGATGTTGTGTGAATTGAGGAATGCGGACTTTATAGATAGTGGAAATGTGAGGGGTTATACAATAATACATGTTTATCAATAATAAATGGTTCGTGTTCTAATAATATCCGTCCAAAGGATCTGGGTCATGGTGACCAACCTCAATGGATTTCTCCATCCAGTCTCAGATAGATATCCAGGTACGCAGGCAGGAAATCTGTCACAAATGTGCACGAGTATAGACATGCACTCTCTGTTCCATTACTGTTATAGTTCGATGGGATTGCAATCCAAAGATCAGGCGCAGGACCAACGGTTTTACGTGCTTTGGTCACCCATCCGCAGACCAACCGCGGCAAGCGTAGCTTGTCATCGACTGTCCTGTGTGGCTGTTGTCAAACTGTCACCAACCCACCCAACTTCTAACCTTTGGGCCACTGAGAAATTCCTAATGGAAAAACCTAATAACGTTTGAATAGGTGCTCAGTAATGGAAAGAAGGAGGCATATAGAAGTCCATGAAAAGCATTAAATAATTAATTAATTAATAGTATATCGGTACCGCATAAAGCAATTTAAAATCATTATGATCTCTTAAGTGAAATTTCGACTGAATTTACCAAAAATATCTAGTAAATAATATCGACAAAGAAAAGTCACCTAAGTAATTAGTTTCTAATCAGTGAGCGTGCGTTAATGAAACCAGTGTTCAATTACTAAAATGAACCTCAAATTGATGGTAATTAAAATCTATTCACAAATACACACATCAAAAAAGCCTAAGCAATACATACTATTTTAAATTATTAATTAATTATTACATCATTACTTAAAAGTAGGTAATACCTATGTAAACTTTTTTGATCTAGAGGACATACTGGCTGGTTGTAAAAACAAAATCGAGTATCATTTTTTTTTCACAAATTCAAAAGCGAAACGAAGCGAATCGAATTTTAGAGCGTTTTCTTTGCTTATTAAAGGTTAGTAGTCTGTATCAATTTTATGGTTTAAACAATAATTTGGAAACAGTTTTGAACAAATTTGGATTTTGAGATATTTTTACGTGATGAAATGCAAAGAGCTTTAGGGATGTTGCAAGCCGGGAGAAATCAATCTCTTAGGGTAAGTCCAAGATAGATGTGATAGTGTCCTCAGTGGATAGGTGACTTGATTTCTATTTCATTCTGTTAGAAGTCTCTTCCATACGTGCCATGGAAGAGGCCTATGTCCAGCAGTGGAAGAGTAGAGGCTGACTATGATTATGATGATGATGATGTTAGAAGTACTATGAGAGGTAAATTTTACTATAAGTAACAAGTCCTCCCCTTGCAAACCTCGATGCCGGGTGAATTGTTTACGAGACGACAAAAGGCGCCAAAATAAGATTCGTAAGTACATAGTTTAAACGGTCTATTTTTTTCTCTCGCTTGTAATTTTTTTTTCTATCAGTCTGCTTGCATTGAAGATTAGCTTATGTAAACTGATAGATTTTATAGTAATTGAAGCTCATCGTTTGTTTTTATTGAGTAGGGCATCTGTCCTCTACAAACAGTATAGTTGCCTCGTTTTTTTATTTGGATAGATGCCCTTGGGTGGGAGGAGGAAAATAAGAAAGATTAAATATATAACTAATATGTAGAATGTTTTGAAAATTATTCATCGACAAAATCTAAATGTGAGTGGATTGCATGTGCTAAATGTCAACAGTGGCTACATGAAAATTGCACAAACACGAGGATTATACAACGTGTAACATAAAGGGTATATACATAACAAAGGCATGCCATCTTTATATGATATCAAACGATATTGGAAGAGTTTTTTAATCCTATCTCTTTATGTTAGGAAGTTAAGAGGAAAAACACCGCCTGTGATAGGCTACTATCATACTAGTCGCACAGAGATATTGAAGACATTTATCGGATTTCGGCAAGTAACGTGACGGGTAACGAGTAGTTATTAACGTATGTAGTGTGCTGCCACGTTTGTTATGATTTGATTTTAAGAAACACACGAAACCGAAAATTTGGTATATACCAATTTTTTGAGTATTTTATTTTGAGTTGAAACCGAGTCGATATCGTTTGATATCATCTAAAGATGTCATGCCCTTGGTATGTATATACCCTTTTTGTTACACGTTGTATAATTTAATTTGATACCAAAGCTGATTGTACTTTTTAAGATTTTTTTTTTTATTTCATTCATTCAAATTCAAATTCATTTATTAATCTTGTGAACACAGGGTACAGTTATGCAGATGTTATGTACAAAGAATTTTTATCCATGCTATGTCCCGCCAAAAGGCATACAAAATATCATAAGAAGCGAATGTAGATATCACAGTTTCATGCAAAATAAATATGTCAACAAATTAAGCCGGCACATTAACTCAATAGGCAGCATCACACGATACAGCCTCAGATACAATTAAATAAAATGTCAGCAAATTACAATTTTTTAAATAATAAACAAAAAATAAAATATAGTCAACAGAGTGCTGCCACGATACAGCCTCAGAAACAATTAAATAAAATGTCAGCAAATTACAATTTTTTAAATATTAAACAAAAAATAAAATATAGTCAACAGAGTCAAGAGTCGTCAAATTTAAATAATATCATACAAATTATGTTAATTATCAAAGTTTATCATTAAGATATTCATTGACAAAGTAATATGTCTTCTCAATAAGTAGTTCAAAAAGCTGACGCTTAAAAATATTCACATTTTTAGCTGATACAATTTCATTTGGTAATTTATTGTATATCTTTGGAGCCATTGCATATATGCTTTTATGTAGAAATTTAGTATTTGTGAAAAGCAAAAATGTAACTTATTCGAGCGACGCCGGCTTTCGACATGTCTATAGAGATCCTTATTATTTTTAATAAAAATACAGGCCTCATAGATGTAGAGGGAAGGTACAGTCAATATTTTTAAGTTTTTAAAATGTGGCTTGCATGAATCGGTCCGTTTTATTTTGCATATAGCTCGAATGCATTTTTTTTGTGCAATCAGTACTTGCTCAATTTTAGTACCATTGCCCCAAAATATCAAACCATATCGCAGGGTGGAGGCAACGTGATAAGCTGCTAAGAGTGCGGTCATGTTTGACACTTTACCCAGCATCCGAAGAGCATAGGAGAACTTGCCAAGTTTCCCACACACATTGTCAATTTGCGTCCTCCAAGACATATCGTTGTCAATTTATAGGCCAATTTTTAATTACTCAAGAAAAGAAAGATTGAAGCAGTACGTATATTTAAGTGAAATATTTATTATTAATATTAAAATAATTATGTGATCGTTTCATAGATTGACAAAATTGAAGCAAGGTTGAAGCAAAGTGAAGCGATCTAGAAGCGGGGGTAAGATTTTGATCGCGAGCTTTTTCAGGCTACTTGGTGTCAATTTTGTCGTCCTCCGTGGCGCAACGGTCAACACGCCTGCCTGCGACGTGGAGGCCCCGGGTTCGATCCTCGGCCAGGTCATGATGGGAAACGATCTTTTCCTGATTGGCCTGGGTCTTGGATGTTTGTCTATATATGTATCTATTATAAATACTATTTTAACTACTAAATCTACTTACTTTGAGGCTAGCTCAATCTGTGTGATTTGTCCGTATATATTTATTTATATTTATTTAATTCTTTTACGAAACCAAAGAAGCATTAACACTGAATGGTATACTATCAAACGCTTGCGAGAAGTTTTCTCTGTTGTCAGCAACAAGCGACCAAACACAGGGCTTCGCCGGTTACTGTTTCACTACGACAATGCGCCCGCCCATACCGCAATCAAAACGGGGAACTTCCTGGATAGTGCAAGGTTAAACTCCTGGGTCACCCTCCTTACAGCCCTGACCAAGCACCGCGTGACTTGTTCTTATTCCCAAAAATAAAAGATCAGCTCAAAGGGATACAGTTTTCGGCACTGGATGATACGCTGTCAGCATTCGAGCAGGCTGTAAACGAGGTGTCTGAGACGGACTGGAAAAAGTGTTTCGAAAACTGGTTCAGACGCATGAAAAATAAAAATATATAGAACATTTTTTTTATTATCGCAAAACTTTCTGAGTGTCCCTCGTAATAAGGATTTAATACGAAAACACATTTTAAAATTGAAATTCGTAAGTGTCGCTTTTATGTGTGTATAATTAACTATTACGCTTTTATGTGTTTAACTTTTTTGATGTGTGTATAATTTGACTTTGAACTTCAAGATTGTCCTTTCCATTTTTGTTTTTTTACTTTAGAAGCATCTTGGACTTATTTTATCTCTCGTCTTAGACTTCCTTTTAAACTAGATCTCCGGTACCTAGTAAATATGCGGAGGTTCATAGTAAAATCAGGAATCTTCTCGTTGTAGGCGCGCGTTGAATTTGTTAGATTGTTTCTAGTATCAGGAGCCTGTTTAACTACCGCATTTTTTGAATTTTATCAGCTTGAATGACTCACTAGATTGTATATGAATGGCCTTTTTTGGCCGTGAGTCTCTAAGGTTTTGATTGTGCCTTTGCTCAGAGTAAATTGAATTAGCTGAGTAACAATATAGCGGACTCCACACAAGTAAGTAGTTAATCAAGGTTAATGTTGCTCTGTAGCAGAGTAGAACTGTGACGAAACAAGGACCTAGAATTACGTTTAGTCGGAGACATCCGATTGGCGATGGGGCAGTACGGTTCTAGAGTGGCGGCCATGTACCTACTGGAAGAGGCAGCGTAGGGAAGCCTCGAACAAGGTGGACAGTTGACCCGGTGAAGGTTACCGGAAGCCGATGGATGCGGGAGCGCAAGGCCGGTCATCATAGAAAGCCTTGGGAGAGGCCTTTGTCCAACAGTGGATCTTTATAGGATGACGAAGAAGAAGAAGGTTTCATCTACCACTGCGCATTGGACCCGCGTGGTGGATGGCCTTTTCAGCGAGTTGAGGCCTGTGGCCCAGGCGTGGCGAGATTGCAGGCTGTTTATACACAAAGTTGTTTTCTGTTTATCGGAAACCCGAAACATGTGTCCAATATTTTTAAGTAAAGATTCTATATACAAAATTTCAAAAAGATGTTATGAAAAACCACAAAGTTAAGAGCTAAATAATAATAATAATCTTTATTATGTTAACACATATGATTCATACATACAAAAGAAAAAAAAAATACAAAATATGTAACATGAATTATCTACACGAATCTCTACAAACAACATGTCACCCTGTCTCCTAAACTAGGTAATCCTGTATCTTAGGAGACAGTGTTGGGCCATAGAGGACGGCTAGTCATGTAGGTATAACAACGGCCCAGGATTTTGTGCAAGGGAGAATATGTAAGATATATGTGTACTGGAGTGTACGTGTATTTGAGTATGTTATGAGAGGGAGTGCAAGTATGTGTAAGAGTATGAGTGGTGAGTATGGGAGAGTGTATTTACTTTTAAGGCTGCATGTGAGTATGCAGGGAAAGGGCTTATTAGTAGATAAATAAATGCTTGTTTTCTTATCTGGTTATCCCAACAAAAATATGGGATCTACCGCCAGCTGTGTTGTGCGCTTTTGGTAACCACACTGCAACAGTTTCTAAATGTCTTTGGGAAAAAATATAACATGGTGCCAAGATAATTGGAATCGATTTAGTTGCTTGTTTTGAACAAACTACATATATTCAGGTTACGTATAAAGAAAAATAATGTTGTATATATAGGCAGCCAACAGTGATACCTATAGTAAGGTATAAGGTCATTATCATCATCAACCTTTTTATCGTCCCACTGCTGGGCACAGATGTACTTCAGGTTATACTTAGGAAGTACATATAACTTTAGAAAAGTTACATTGGTACTTGCCTGACCTGGAATCGAATCCGCGCACTCATACTTGAGAGGCTGTTGTTAACCACTAGGCCACCACGACATAATTCTAAGGTCTTAGGTACAGTATTTTAATGTGTTATCTGCAATGTCGTCTACTGTAAATTAAAAGGCAAAATTAATTGAGTATTTATTTACAGTTTGGATACTTAATTTATCTACATCCACTATTGAAGAACATTAGTTACTTTAAGCATTCAGTATTTTCTTCTAAACAAAGGACTTTCTCTGAATTCTCTAAATTGTACTGAGATTTATTTATATAGAATAGTTGGAAAGAAATGGACATTGTTGATAGTCGTGTAGTGAGCAGTATAAATGTTTTTAGTCTGAGAATTTTGATAGTGAATTGTGCACTGAACATTTTTATTTATCAACTTAAATTAAGGTCCAATTTAGTTGTTTAAGGCTAGCTAGAAATGGATATAGTATTTATACTGCATGTAGTATTAAATTGTAGAAAAGCGCTGTGAATGTGTGCGCGAAGACAAGTAGCGTCAACACGTATGACACACACACACTGACAACTTTAGTCATTGTGTCGGACGGTGCCGAAAGCTTCTGCACTTACACACACATTCACAGCTTGTTTGTAACCACAAAAAAAGCGCTCTCTTCTTGTGAGATAATAATACTGTACAAGATCACACTGGAAGACGATGTGTCAGCGTCCAGCAGTTAAATGTCGACGATATCATTCTAATCTTGGTCGGAACCTGGACAAGGACTGATGATACTGACGAAGAAGCTTGGTGATTAGCCCAAGAAAAGAGTTGGGATCCCTCCGATTCTCAGCAGTGGGTGAAGTCAGGCTGTAAACGATGATGATAGTAATGGAATGGATACAGGTAAGGTTTTTATTTTTTACAAAATCGCAATCGCTGTTTCGAACCAAGAATACCTCCCTAGCAATCACCACACAACTTTGCTGTTTTCCATAATGCATTCACGAACTTTACCCGAACCATACCTACATTTTAAAAACGGATAAACACATTTTAAACCGAATTCGACTACACACGAGTGTTACCGACATGGATGTTCCACACACCAACGTGAATGTTTCACGCTCTAACGTACCAATAAAGTTTGAGCTTCGGGAATCATCGTTTACCTTCGGAAACATGAACGCGCGGTGATGAGATCTAATAAAGAGCTGTTGAAACCAAAGATGTGTTCCTTTTTTGTATTATTAAATAATAACACAATTGTTATAAATAAACAACTCTTATACAATTCCAAATAACTTTTCAATACTCTTAAGTGATAGATGATAATATCAGTGACTGGAGTAGTTAAACAATAAAAGAGTAGTAGATATCTCGACAGAGCGAAAACTACATATAAAATTATATCAATAGACAAATTCAGACGTTAGAGTCTCTGTCTGTTTGAGGCCAGGCGTAATTTTTGTGAGTTTTAAATCAAATCCAATCAAAATATTTTTGTTTCACATAAATCAATAAGTGCACTTATGAAAAGTCAGAAGGTAAGTGAAGAAACGGTTCTTAATGATTGTTTCTTATCGAGAAGAGCCGCCAAGAAACTCTATGAATACTCTTTTAAAAATAATTTGTGAGCATTATAAGCATGATAGTACCAAACTTAGATTCTCGCCTCTGTAGATTGGTTAGTCTGTGGCACGACGTCAGTACTAATTCCAAAACATAAGCATTACCGAGGCGCACACCTTTTCTAGTCTACATGTACCAACATGAATAGTCCACATAAAGCCGTTCATGCACAGCCTGGCTTTTCAAGTAAACTTTGAACCAACTTTATCTCAGAAGACATGCGTGCCTTGAACTAAATTTTCCTTTTGCGCTCATTTGGCCAAACTACACCATTGTTTTGTGCCCTCATTTCCATTCGAAGAATAAGCAAGGTTGTTCAGCAAGAGTAGCTCTGTAAGTAAGGCCAATGTTTAGACTTGGTCAGGGAACTGATTGTGTTTGCTTATTTTTGTAGATCAGGCGCTTGTTTAGATTTGACAACTTTACCGTCCTTGGGCCCTAGCCAATGTAACATCGCTTCCTAGCGAAGCGAAATCGAATACCAAACCAACCAATGGCGGGAACGATTGACCACGTGATTTATCGCGTCGCGTGGTCTAGCGTTCTCGCCATTGGTTGGTTTGGTATTCGATTTCGCTTCGTTACGAAGCGATGTTACATTGGCTACAGGCCCTGGTATATATACGAAACTGTCCTTTTCGTCAGGCGCAACTTGTCTAAATTTTCGCAGGTTAGTAGCTTGCGTAGAGCTGATAAGCTACATTTAGTTCCACACAAGACTGTATTATTTCAGAAAAGCATATTCGCAATGGCTCCGAAATTGTACAACAAAGTGCCAATTTATACTAACTAATATTTTATAATTATTACTTATTAGTATTTTTGCACGCCTAGTTTAAGGTAGATAGTACAGGATCATTGTATTTATTGAACATCTCATTGTACCTGCTATCTATGCAAATAAATTATTATTATTATTGATTTTCTGAACTCTAATAAGGGGTAAGAATATTCTTATATACTTTTTCAAATATCTACTTAGTTACAATGAATCGCGAATGTAATTTATGTGAGATAAACAACATGATTTTTTTTTTATGCGAAACCCAAAACACGTGTTCAGTATTTTTAAGTAAAGAATCTATGTACAAAATTTCAAAAAGATATAATGAAAAACCACAAAGTTATGAGCTTTTTATCCTACGTGGCAGTTGGCTGTCCCAACAAAAATATGGTCTACGCTCCGCTCAGGCGGGCGTACACCTCTGGCGTCTGCTGTTGCGAGGGCGTGCGCATACAATCAATCGTAAGCTTAGCTAGCTAGCGTAATCACTCTGCAACAGTTTCTAAAAGTATTTGGGAAAAAATATAACATGGTGTAAGAATGATTTCTTAAGAAATAAGCAGCACCTTTGTACTCAGATCTTAATTTTGTCGTATCTCTATGTATTTTATTGTGTGTATACAACTTGTAACAAAAAGGGTATTTACATACCAAGGGCATGGCATCTTTAGATGATATCAAACGATATCGGAAGGGTTTCAACTCAAAATAAAATACACAAAAAGTTGGTACCAAATTTTCTTAAAATAAAATCATAACAAACATGGCAGCACACTACATACCCGTCACGTTACTTGCCAAAATCCGATAAATGCCTTCAATATCTCTGTGCGACTAGTATGATAGTAGCCTATCACAGGCGGTGTTTTTCCTCATAACTTCCTAACATAAAAAGATAGGATTAAAAAACCCTTCCAATATCGTTTGATATCATGTAAAGATGCCATGCCTTTGTTATGTATACACCCTTTATGTTACACGTTGTATAAATAATAAAATAAATAAATAAATGATTGGAATCGATTTAGTTAATTGTTCTGAACAAACTATGTTCAGGTTTCGCAAAAACAAAAACTAACGT
Source organism: Sesamia nonagrioides (assembly GCA_017933935.1). Lineage (NCBI taxonomy): Eukaryota > Metazoa > Arthropoda > Insecta > Lepidoptera > Noctuidae > Sesamia > Sesamia nonagrioides. The sequence goes on from JADWQK010001026.1 coordinate 57,081, forward strand.
TGTATACCGCTATTTTTTGTACTACCGCAGTAAGAGAGATGATTCGTAAAACTTTGGAAGCCATCAATGAAAAAATATTTTCATATTTGTGGACTGTTAAACATAAAAAAAGGTTTTTTATTTTATTCCTATGTTGATTCAGCTGTAGAATAGGTACATATATCTTGAAGAGTAATTTTTTTAGTATTCCTAATTCAAAAGTTTGCCAGCCAAGAAAACTCATTCGCCTTGACAAGATTCTTGGTCCTTTAGTTGGTGCCAATGTTGGTTGTTTGGCGCCAAGTGCAAAACGTGGAGTAGGGACATAAAGACGGTGGTGAAATGTAACTTGGAATTGTTTCACCCAAGTCCCAACATTCTAGATATTGTGTTTATTTGTAAAACTGACCCCAGAGCGGACATTTTTGAATTAAATTAACGTCTGAAAATTTTGCGAAGGAATGAACTCGACCTGGTAATATAATTATGTAGAATATCTTTCTAAGTTAGACGAACGTGATGATTTGTATTATTTTGAGGGTGTATAAGGAAACATCCTTTTATAAATAAAGGTTATTTACAACAAAGCAAATCCAGGATACAGATAGTTGTTAGAATGATCAAAAGTTTTATCATAAACATTTTTCTCGGCACTGAGTTTGATTCACTGTTTTCTTTGATTTATCGATCCTTACTTTTTTTTATTTTAGCAAACTTATTGTTTGATGATGGTGCAGTATAATAAAACTCATGTGCCTAGGTGGTTTGTCGTGGTGGCCTAGTGGTTAAAACTCCAGCCTCTCAAGTATAAGTGCACGGGTTCGATTCCAGGTCAAGCAAGTACCAATGTAACTTTTCTCATGTTATATGTACTTTCTAAGTATATCTTGGACACCAATGACAGAAGGTGAAGGAAAACATCTTGGGGAAACCTGGACTTTAAGTCTGAAATCGTCAACCCGCATTGAGCAAGCGTGGTGATTACGCTCAATCCTTCTCTGTATGAGAGGAGACCTGTGCCCAGTGGTCTCGAACCTACCGATTTTTCGGTATTTCTACCGATATGGGCTCTGTTATATCGAAATGCACGATTTTTCTATCGATATTTTTATTTCTGAATTCTTGTAAATATTACACCGTTATAGACCGACTTAATGCAAAATGTTTTGGAAAACATCCTATCAGTGACTATTCTAAAGAGTGACTACAAAATGTCATCTGACCAGGAGTTTTTGACTTTCCTTTGACTTTCGAGACTACTGCTGACGAGCTTTCTTTAGAAATACCGATTTTAGGTACTAATACTACAAATATACCGATTTTTACTGGCAATTCTACCGATCTCACTCTTTGACGTTCGAGACCACTGCCTGTGCCCAGCAGTGGGACGACAAAGAAGTTTAATCATGATGATGATGATGACGACTAGGTGGATCAGGGAAAACCCTTAGCATAATCATTATTTGATGTAGTTTTAGTTACTATTAAATTGTTACTTAATTTTATGATTTTTATTTCTTTTTTATCTCGCGGATATATTTATGAAATAAATTATATAACAATTAACATTATTAAATAATTTTAATTTTTCTACATGTTTGACAAGTTTCTGACAACAATTGTCAGACATTAACATTAAGACAGTGACATTAACACGTGTGTGGTTGTTTGTTTTTGAACATATTTAATTACCGGAATTTACCTTCTGAATTCTGATAAAGAGACATTTACACAACTCGGATGATGAATAGCTACACCAAACCCTAAAACACACGTTTGTCATTTGTTATTGTTTCCCACGTGTAAACATAACATCACTGATCAATATCAATTAAAACTTGACAATTGAAATGGATATCATTAGTTAAGGCAAGGCAAGTCGAAAGTTGTACAAGGACTTACTGCTAACTTGGTGACATGTTCTAGCAGAGTCTCGTGTGAGTTTCACTTACTTCGTGAACATAGTGTGGGAAAGGCAGTAGGTCAATTAGTGAAGTCCCTTCTACATGTAATACCTTCCTTCGCTTTAGTTTGGTCTTGACTTGAGTTCAGATTGGTCTTGAGTTGGTTGTTGGTACTTGTTTTTACTGGCGAATCCTTACTCATCATCATCATTACAGCGTTAATCCCAGTCGCATCCGAAGCCTTTTTTTCAGCTTTTGGAGTCTGGGCTCCGCTTTATCAGTCCAACTGCTAAAATTAGCCATTTCAACTTCGACATTTTCCGTGAAGCGACTGCCGTTTGACCTCCACAACCCGAAGGTGACATCGAAGTATTGCAGTTAGACCAAATGTTGGACTTTTGATGGCTCCAACAACCCGTAACGACTGCCACTAGATGTTTGTATGGCAACCGGGACCAACGGCTTAAAGTGCTTTCCGAGGCACGACCAGACCAGTACAAGTATTCATATTCATGCATACAAATACTTGCACTGTGCGGGGATCGAACCCGCGCCACCTTGCGCAGCGGCCGCGTCCGCTACCGCTACGCCACGCAGGCTGTCCTGTGTCCTGTGGAGGAGTTCAAAACATTAATTGCGTTATTTATGTTGTTTTCAGACAGAAATTTTTGAACTTACCTATGGAGCAATATACTTCAAGATCATTCGGGTAGTGAATAAAAGTGGTATGCGAACTGGCGAATCCTTACTATTATAAATCGAAAATTGAGTGAATGTTTGTTTCGCTTTCATGCCGTAACTACTGAACTGATTGCTTTGAAATTTTGCAGTCGTAAATTTAGAAGTCCGGATTAAATAATAGGGTAGGTTTTTATCCCAGAAAATTTCCGACGGGAAACTCTAGCGTGAATTAACTGAATTCCACGCGGGCGGAAAGCTAGTAAAAGCATAATTCAAAGACTTTGGTCTTTGGTTTGGTCTACAATCAATTGTTTGTAATGCACCTTAACGATGATCAATTGTGAATAAAGAGATGATTAAACGATTACATCAATGGAGTAGGTAGTCTGGGCGTCCTTCTCGGTTTTGATTGCAAATAATACCAAAATGCGAATACATATCCAGTTTGCAATTATCTCATGTGTGCTTCTAGTAGGTTCTTTTTCACACTCACTCTAAAACCGACCTCATATTTGAAGATAACTAGTTACCTATTGGCCTACTGCTTATTTTAATACTAGGTAAAATATGTGTCTCGTACAGTAGATTCTTATTAGTTTGAGCCCGTGATAGCACAAGTCAGCTACAGCGTGGCCTGGATTATTATCTTAGCAACAACACTGGTATCGTAGACATTTTAATTAGCTGCCTTGCTCTACAAGTCTTAGTGAAGAACCTTATAGTAGCGGGAACATTTCTGAAGATCGCGGTAGTGACAGTAGTTTTATAGTTGACTACTAGAGTGCAGCACTAGCATATACAGTTATGCATTTTTGATGGCCCTGTGGACCTATACATATAAACCAACATCGAAAAAAAAAAAAAAAAAAACATTAATCCGACCACCTATTCTTCTGTCCTCTTCTATGGTTATTTTTTCGTTTCTTAGGTAACATTACTATCATTGCCAACATACAGAATGGTCCAATGATATGGTTATTGTAAAGATGAATTATTCTTCTTCAAAAATAAACATCATAGAAAATTTTCATACTTAATCACTACATATTATAAAACAAAGTCACTTTCTCTTTCCCTATGTCCATTTATTTAATTAAATCTCTAAAACTCTGCAACAGATTTTGATGCGGTTTCTTAATATATAGAGTGATTAAAGAGGAAGGTTTATATAACACCCATTAAATTGTGGAGAAATATTATTATTTTTGAGGTTTCTAATGTGATGTCTTAAAAAATTACATTTTTTCGCGTTTGCAGTGAAACGCAGGCTGAACCCTGTGAGATTTATGAAAATAATCTATATTATTGGACTTTTTTGTAGACCTTTTCAATTTACAATATTTAGTACCTATGTACTAAATATTGTAAATTGAAAAGGTCTACAAAAAAGTCCGCGATGGATATCCCACACTAACATTTTTTGTCATTTACTTATTAGGACAAATACCGGCTAATTTTCGAAACGATTTTAACCAATACAGCATTAATCCTTATCCAATTTAATACCTTAAGTAAATTGTTGATTTAATATAGATCTATATTGCCCTGTACAGTATATGACTTAATATAGTATATGAATATTTTCGAAGATATTACAGATTTAAAAAATGCGGGCAGGAGCAGCCAGCCGAGCGGCAGGAGCGGCGGCGGGCCGTTATGTTTTTTATACATTCACAGTTTTTCTGTAGTGTATTTAGTATCATCATTGCACCCGTGCAAAGCCGGGGCGGGTCACTAGTTAATTAGATTTTTGATATAAAATCAATCGAAACGATTTTATACCTTAGAGGTAAATTATATATTTCGTGGATGGCGGGACCATTTTGATAAGACTTGCTCATTTGAGTTACATAGTAGTGGGGCAAACGCTGTGACGTTATTTTGTAATGGCGGCAAGTGGAAAGAGTCGTTTTGGAAAGTGGGGATTGTGGAACGGTCACTTCGCTTTGAGACGCGGACCAGAGCTCTTCTCAGGGGCGAACCTGTCGGTTTGCCTATTTAAATTGTTATTGTCATGATTGGAGGGTATATCTACACTTCGTGCTTTATTTCAAAACCTTACCTTACCTACGAAATGGAGCCCTTATGACCCACCACACCACGACCCTGACGACCCTATCGTTCCGCCATCGCTGACGTCGTCATATATATGTTATGCTACTATTCCATATCATCATCATCATCATTTCAGCCGAAAGACGTCCATTGCTGGACATAGGCCTCCCCCAAGGTTCTCCACGATGACCGGTCCTGCGCCTCCCGTATCCAGTGGTTTCCCGCGACCTTAACCAGGTCGTCGGTCCACCTTATCACGGGCCTACCCACGCTACGTCTTCCGGTGCGTGGTCACCACTCGAGAAGCCGTCGGCCCCATCGGCCTGTGACACAATTTTTAATCATGGAATAAAATTTACCTCTTACAATTTTCGTATGGAGGAAATGTCAGATTTTTATAATGATTCCTTAGAGAATATTTTAGCTGAAAGTAAAAAAAAAAAACAGAATTACTTCAACTACCTATGATCAGTATTATGTTTTTTTTTAATCATTTTATTTATTGCTGGCTCTCTTTTGGATTGGAGGATTTGTTATTTTTTTCTTCCACAAATCTCATCCAAACCTCATGGAAATCAGAATGGGGATTTATGGAACATCCCTTACTTTGAAAGAGAGGCTACACTTGTTTGTTCAGGATACCATAAAGTTTCAACGTAGACAATTAAAACCGTATATCACATTTCTTCGAACAAAAATACAACACAAAGCCACACATGATTAACCAATTACCATTATTTAATTAAACATTATCCTCCTTTATTCCATCCGGTGTTGAAATTAATACCTTTACAAATACACGTTTGTTTTCAATACATACTTCAAGCTAATTGTAATATATATTTCATTGGATTTAATTAAATTATATCGAATGTACGTGACAATGGGATTGTTATAAAATTAATAACATTTTGAAGAGCGAACGCGTTGAACTAAATTAACTTCCAGTCCCTGTGTAAACATGCTGTCACAACTATGCCCCACGTATATACGTGATAGTAATAATCACGCTGAAATGACACGGGATTTTAAACTTTATTTAGTAAGGGATACAGTTCTAAATGTTGTGCGTGGTTGTGGAAACGTGATGTTAATTTGTCGCTCTCGTACAAACTTATGTCGAAGTTAGTACTTGTTATGTTATTCATTTCGAAAATTACTTCGTTATTGAATACGTGAAGTATTGTTGGCGTATTTTTCTGAGAAGGAGCTTACGATATAATAAGGTTTAATTAAAAAGTAGGCTCAATATGTAACTATAAAAATCTGAAACTTGGGTTGTGTGCGAAAAATATTCAACGCTAGATACAAATGAAAATAGAAACAAAAGAAAAAATAATTAGATATCTAATTTTTTATTTTATCATCATCATCATCAACAACAACATTTTTATCGTCCCACTGCTGGGCACAGGCCTCCTCTCATACAGAGAAGGATTGAGCGTAATCACCACGCTTACTCAATGCGGGTTAGCGATATCAGACTTATAAAGTCCAGGTTTCCTCGAGATGTTTTCCTTCACCTTCAGTCATTGGTGTTCAAGATATACTTAGAAAGTACATATAACTTTAGAAAAGTTACATTGGTACTTGCCTGACCTGGAACCGAACCCGTGCACTCATAGTACTTGAGAGGCTGGTGTTTTAATTTATTTAGTACACTCCAACGTCCGCTAGAGCAGCACAATTCCATAAAACATTTACGAACAATCCGGCAAAAACAAACTACAAAACAATTCCTTCCTATCCTCGCATTATAAACTCATGACTCATCATACGAAAATCCCGTCAGCGTACTGCACTAATAGCCGACCAAAATGCGTATTCGAGCCAAAAACGTTACCGTGCTACGCGGTGTACCGTATTATCCGCGACAACGCAACGATGAAATTGAAACCAATAAAATGCTGGTTGAAGTAAAACGTTTTTCGTGTAGCAGCCATGCACTGCCCCACTATTTGACGAGGGTAGTCATAAGTCTTCCTTGTACAGTCAGATAAAAAAGCGGCCTTTCGGTTTTTTATCGGGATTTTAGCCCCAATTTTTGTAATAGATCAGCACAATAAATATAAACAACATACCTAATATAAAATAGTTTCCCAGTAGATCGTTTTTCTGATCGTTGTTTTGTTGTTAGTCGTCATCCGTCATTTTTACATTATGGTATCAAAAAGCCATGGGACCCAATGTAGCATCGTAATTTTTTGTTTTTAGTTTATATTAATATTTTTTTTAATCACACTCTTGATTCTCCAATCTACGTTTGACATTGGCAGAATAGTAGACATCGGCTTCACTTTCCATAAATAGAAAAAAAAAAAAACCGTGGAATTAGTATGTGTATTAAGTCAAAGTAATTTTATGCGATCATTCACCGCTTACTTTTTGATGGAAACCAAAGCTTTAGTGTTTCATGTGCTTTAGACGCGTGACGTCACTACAAAGGCAGCGCTTTACAGTGAAATCACGAGTTCCATGTTTAAATTTAAACCAGCCATGTTTTCATTGGCTTGCCAAAATTGATAGACCAGTTTCTTGCCGACCGTATACGCGTGTTTGCCGCTCCGAGTATTCCGAGACAGTTGACAAGCGTAAAGATCTGACGTGTATTGGTTTCGGTGGTGTTATATTCTTTTAGATTAATTTGGTAGCCTGGTTTGATATCCTGTCAGATGGAATTTTAGGCTGAGTTTGTCTTGTCTTATCGTCGTTTACAAGGGATCTGTTTCAGACTGGTCTTAGAATGAATTTAAGCTCAGGACGTCTTATCAATGTGAAATGGGATGACCGATTCCTTTGCAGGCTCATTTGTTATCTCTAGCCAGCCATGTCATCACTCTCTTCTACCAGTAGGTATCTACAGCGTTCTCCAAAAGTTAGTTGACATTTTTCTCCTGCTGTAATGACACAATTTTTAGTCGTGGAATAAAATTTACCTCTTACAATTTTCGTATAGAGGAACTGTCAAAATTTTATAATGATCCCTTAGAGAATATTTTAGCTGAAAGAAAAAAAAAATAGAATTACATCAATATTATGTTTTTTTAATCATTTTATTTATTGCTGGCTCTCTTTTGCCAGTGTATGTAGATACAATTGGTATCTCTTAAAATAAATTAGGTATTATCTGTGGATGACAACTGAGGCTGTCATTGTGCCGATTGTCTAATCGGTCCGTGGCCTTTTACCCAAAAGCTTCGATTAATATCTTTCGTTAGGCAGTTGGATCAAAGGCCTGCAAGACAATGACGTATAACACAATCAGTAGCAGATACCCATTGCTTTTGCATTTTTTTTTTGTATTTTGACAGTTCAACAAAATTCATTGTGTTATTTACGTTGTTATCCAGACACATTATCGAACACATGTAGCAATGGATTCACTATATGCTTCAAAATGATTTAAATTGTGAGTAATATAGTATGTTACGTGTTTAAGATGCAGGATAACCTGTCTGTTTTTATCATTGTTTTAAAAATGATTACCACCTCGCTCAACTGCCGTCTTCCTCTCTATTCACTAAGATTTTTAAGTAAATGGGCTTAATAAACTAGCGCGCTTACCATCAACGATTGCCTTACTGCTTACTATCGGGCGGGATTGCAGTCAAGCGCTAGTTTATAATTTTAAGAAAAATATATTTAAAAATGCAGTTAACAACTAAATAAATCATCGAAATAAACCGTTTATTAAGTAAATAGTGTTTATATATTTTCCTATAATATAAAAAATATGTAACCCTGAATTTTTCACAAATTATTTTTATACATTTCTTCGATTTGAATCAATCATAAGTATAACCTGTTTTCGCTGCCGCTTCACTCCTGTAACTATATTCCCGGTACGTGACCAAGAACATTGAGATCGATATATCGTGTGTCAAACATTCCGTTCTATGATTGACATTGATTGACTGGGTTAAGTGTCTGCCTACCCAAGCACACGAAATTGACGAAGCGTATAATGTCCTTTATGTTTGGGGTACCGACGTAAACGTAAAGATGGTGGATTTTTAGGTATACAGAGTGACATAACTTCGGGTAAACTACGTCGGCTATTTTCGTCGCACATTCCCCTATGTTTGAAGACTAAAATCTTCAACCAGTGCGTTCTACCCGTCATGTCACGTCCGTCACGTCCTCCCGCATAAACTTATGAACTAGTCTGAACTAGTCCATAAGTTTTAAGCGCGCTATGTTGGACGTCTCTCTGAAGAACTGCATCAGAAATGAGGTGATCCGACAGAGGACCAGAGTCACCGACATAGCTGAAAGGATTAGCAAGCTGATGTGGCAATGGGCTGGTCACATATGCCGCTCGACCGACAACCGTTGGGGTAATCGAGTCCTCGAGTGGAGACCGCGTCGCGGCAAACGTAGCGTAGGATGTCCGATGTCCTTGGGCGAGATGGAGCGACGACATCAAAAAGGTGGCTGGTAGTGACTGGCGGAGAACTAATGAGGATCGAGCTTGTTGGCGAGCCATGAAGGAGGGCTATGTCGAGCAGTGGACGAGTAAAGGCTGATGATGATGATGATGACAAACTTTGTCAAATGGAGCAATGGATTGCAAACTATTTTTTTTTATTGGGCTACATTCTATGTGTGTATATTAACAAAATAGAAGTCTCAATCAGAAGAGCAATCATTCTTGCTTGCTATTAAAATGAATTATATTCACATTTGTTAAATAGCCACGTAATTTATTACTGACACTGATATAATTATTCTCTTACTATCTTAATTTAATCTGGTGGTTGTTGACCGATCATGTGTGAACTGGAAATTAATGTAATGTTTCTTTCGGATGTAACATCTTGTATAATTGTGGTAGAAATTCACTTAGGTAAGTTCTTTTAACCATAAATAAATTACTAGCTTTCCGCCCGCGACTTCGCCCGCGTGGAGTTCGGTTATATTGCGCTTTTTAGATTTCCCCCGGGTATATCAAATTTTTCCGGGATAAAAGGTAGCCTATGTCCTTAGAAAGGACATAGGCTACCTTTTATCCCGGAAAAATAATCTAAAGATTGTCTGTGCCAAATTTCATCAAAATCGGTTGAGAGGTTTAAGCGGGAAAGCGTAACAGACAGACAGACAGACAGAGTTACTTTCGCATTTTACTTTACAATTTGGTATGGATAAACCAGCGCTTGACCGAAATTCAAGCAGTGATGCGATCGTTGATGGTAAAGCGCGCTAGTTAATTAAGAGCTTATTCACTCTAGCCTTGAAGACACTCAAATTGTAGTGTGACGGAAACACCGCCGCTGGAAAATTGTTCCAGTCCCTCGATGTACGCGGTACAAAAGAGGAAGCGAAACACTTCGTCCGGATCGTAGTGATGTTAACAATGTAAGGGTGGAAAGTCGCCGTACGACGGGTCGTCCGATGGTGGAACGGAGATGGGGGAATTAAATCATGCAATTCCCTTGCACAGTCACCAGAATGCACCCTAGAGAAGACCGAAAGGCTGGCTACTCTACGCCTGTGTACCAGACTTTGGAGACCGTTTCAAATTAAATCTGGGTCGCCAATCAGCCCTTTCGCAAGCCTCTCCACTGAATCCAAAATAGCCAGGTGACATTTCGCAGCACCAGCCCAAGCTGCTGGCTGCAGTACTCCACCCACGAGCGGACCTGTGCTTTGTAAAACATTAGAAGCTACCTTGGTGTGAAGATTTTTGCGATGACGCCAAGTTTTCCGGCAGCCACCTTGGCTTTGGACTCAATGAACCGACCATAGTTTAATGTGCCTTGATTATAATTATTAAGGAGATAAAAATATACACTTATTTAGCCTTTTGGTACAAATGAATCTATATTTGATATTAATGGATGATTATATTCAGGTACGGAATTTTGGTTTATTTTCGTCGTGCGGCTTCTCGCTTTCCAAATACCCTGTACCGTATTTGCGTACGATAAAATCACAAAAATCAAGTGAATGCCACATTTTGTAAGAAAATCTCGTCCTTTATACAGCGGTTGCTACGACAGAGTATCTTCATGATTAATTCCATTCAAAGGCGAATGGAACCTGTCCCCGTACAACAAATACCGGAACCTTCTTAATTCTTAAACTTACTATCTTAGTAACCGAGACGTTGTCTGATGGCCATTTAGACGGCTATTGGCGCGGATTCTGTTGTTCACAAACTAAACTATAATAAATAATAATAATAATAATAAATTGTTTATTTCTCATATTTGTACATAATTTTTACAATAATTTTCTTAACTCTAAGTAGCACAGATGTATAATTTGCCTGAACTAGGTAGAACCTGAAATGAGGAGATCCGCAGAAGAACCAAAGTCACCGACATAGCTCTGCGAGTCGCTAAACTTAAGTGGCAGTGGGCAGGGCACATTGCTCGTTGAACCGATGGCTGATGGGGCAGCAAGGTTCTGGAGTGGCGGCCACGTACTGGAAGACGCAGCGTAGGGAGACCCCCAACAAGGTGGACCGATGACCTGGTGAAGGTCGCGAGAAGCCGATGGATGCGGGCAGCACAAGACCTGTCATCGTGGAAAGCCTTGGGGGAGGCCTTTGTCCAGCAGTGGACATCTATAGGCTGAGGAAGAAGAAGAAGAAGGTAGAACCTGTGCTTCAGGCATAAAAGTGCTTATTGTATTTTTTTTATTTCGCAATAAATTAACAATAAAAGTAGTACGTAAAAATCTAGGACACAACGGAAGTATACAGTGTTATTATTAGTATCCTATTGCTTACATAGTAATATTAGATAATGCAATGATTATTATTTTCTAAATTTATTTACATACTGTAAATAGGTCTTCAGTCTGCTCATATGACAAACCTTGTATTTTAAGTTATGTGCAACTTTTTCTTTCAATTACATTAAGAAAAGGACAAAAGATAAAATGTCAGTTTAGACCTGTCAAATTAGAGCGCTACGGACGTAAACTGGCGTATTTTTAGTCGCCATGTTTATAATCGCGTCTAAACTGTCTATGGAGTATCTTAATTTGATAGGATTAAATTAAAATGTTATCTTCTATCCTTTTCTTAACGAAATAGAAAGAAAAAGATGCACATAACTTAAAATTAGTTTAGTTTGTGAACAACAGAATCGGCGCCATTGTCACATGTGTTAATCCCGCATAAAGATTTTATTAGATTATATATTTTGGAGGTTTGATTATCACATTCATTGACTACTAGTTGGTAGTACTTAGTAGTTGCCGCCAAAAAATAAAAAAGGAAGGATAAAATTAAAATTGAAGATAGGCTAAGAGCAAAAATGTAACCTAATCTATACAGTGTTTGATATATCATTGTTAATATTATCATAGAATCATTATTTTCATATTATTAACATCACTTATTATTTCATTGATCCTGCAAATATAACGTTATTATAACGTATAAATAAAATTTATACGAAACCTGAATATAGTTTGCGCAACACAGCTGTCGGATCACACAACTGAGATCATAGTACCTACTAGGCGCGTGAGACAGGGCAACGCATTGCCCCTGCGCCGCGCCGTTGCAGGCGCGGGCGGGCGAGTGAAGCCTTGTCCATATTAAAAATGTCGACCTAAAAACGTTGCTAGGACATACTTGATGCGTAAGGTGAAGGAAAATCATGGCGCGGCCTGGCGGAGCCCTATCTGGACATAGGACTGCCTCAGGCTGCACCACGCCTGACCTTCGTCAGTGGACTACGGTTAATTTAGTTGATTGACTGAAAAATATCGTTAACCAGCTGGCAAAACTATTCATCACGATCTCTTATAATAAGAATATCATAACAAAATAAGTAAATATAATAACAAAATCTGTTTATGTATGAGCGATAATCAAGTATTGACATTATATTAATGTCCTTCATTCTTTCTACGGAACCCAATTAATCTCGAATACCGCTAGGGAAATAAGTTTCACCATGTATCACTTTCTTTAGGGTTCATCGTTCGCCCATAAAATGATATTGGCAAAAAACATCGCAATGAGAAACATACGAGTTTATGACAACAACCCTACACAAAAGGATTTTTATCAAAAACTAGCGGCCGCCAGCGACTTCGTTCGCGTGGTTTAATAAGTTTCCGCTCCTATTGGTTGCAGCGTGATGGTATATAGCCTAAAGCCTTCCTGGATTAAGGGGCTATCCAACGCAAAAATAATTTTTCAAATCGGACCAGGAATTCCTGAGATTAGCCCGTTCATATATACAAAGAAACTCTTCAGCTTTATAGATTAGTATAGATTCAATAAAAATGATGAACTATTCAAATTAGGCTTACAACTTTTTGAACGCCAAAATTGTAAAATACTGACTTTCCGGAATAATATTCTGGAAAGTCCGTCTTTTATAAAATAGGTACGCGGGCGCCCCGCGGTTTCATCCATGTAGATTTAAATCCCGTAGTATCCCGTATATCTGGATAACAAGTATACTATGTTTTATTCCTGGTTATGAACCACCTATGTGCCAAATTTCACCCATCGGCATCATCATCATTTCATCCGAAGGACGTCCACTGCTGGACATATGCCCCCAAGGATCTCCACGACGACCGGTCCTGCGCCTTCCGCATATAACGGTTTTCGGCGACCTTCACCAGTTCGTCAGTCCACCGTGTCGGGGGCTTACCCATGCTGTGTCTTCCAGTTTTTCGTCCAAATTCGTTTAAAAAGAGTAATAAACATCCATAGGTATATCCATAGGTATATACATCCTCATAAGTAGGATACCAGCGAATTCAATAACCTTTTAATAGATCGCCACTGATATGTATTATTGGTACGTTGAAGAGATAGACATGTTTTCTACCTACAGTATATTAGGCATACTGGAGATAGAAAACATATCTATGAGTTGAGGTACCTAAAATTTAGTTCAATTGTTAAACAAAATTGTAGGCCACTGTAGCGCTGCGCTATGAATGTAACGTTTACAGCAGTTTTATCAATTAAACTCAGCATTGAATAAAATATAGTTAGGTCACTCTGGCTCTCATGGCCTGAGTTGAGAAATAGGTTTCACCCTCAAGTGATGGTGAAAACCGAACCAAAACTGTTGTCGTAATTTGTTTTTTTTCGCACTCGCGCGTAAATATGACTTTATTTTGTAAAAGAGAATAGTTTTCTTTACACTCTGCCTACTTTCTAATAAAAACAGTAAACTTTATCAAAACCTATTGCGAAATACAGAAAAGCGGACACGCGAGTCGGGTTTGCATACAAAATGAAGAAAACGAAAACTTTTTTTTGTTTTTTTTAGCGGCAACATAAATAGATCATCTGTGAAAATTTCAATAGTCTAGCTATCATGTTTTATGAGTAACAGCCTTATGACAGTCATACAGACAGACAGTGGAATCTAAATAACAGGGTACTGTTATTAGCCTTTTGGATACGGAAAACTAAAAAGCAATTAACAAAATCAATATAAAAGATAATTTCTTAAAATAAAAATCCGTGCAATCTAATTTTAGTATTTTAATAAAAAAACAAGCGACCGATTGGGATTAACAAGAAGCGATGGGAGTCTGAACAATATCCTTAAGAGACCCTCAACTCTTCCCGATTGAGTCAAGGGCTGAAATATCGAGACATTTCAAGAGACCAATTTTACGAAGAACATAACGTTTTGTCCACCGTTTCGTTGTTCCGATCACCAGTAGTGGGGGTACTAACCCCAGTACTCGTAACAATGCAATACGTCTATTGACGTAGGTAAGTCTTGAGAGTAGACAGACGGATCCTTTCTTACAAGTACAGTCAAGAAACAAAAGTACATTAACACTATATTTTTTGAAATCCTAATTAATCTAATACTAATTTAAATTTGTTGCTGAATGTACAAAATAAGAGGGAACAACAAGAAGAGAAATAGGAAGCACAATTTGTGCATTAAAGTACCCGTCATTATCGCTATCATTCGTAAACGAGAGGAGACTGAACTGTTAACACTGTCAATTCTTAAGCAGTAGTTGGAATGAAAGCTCATTCCACGCTCTTTTCACCTAAGTTTTCATGGTAAGGTGATTACAAAAATGGCACTACTAAAGGCTGGAGATATCAAGAAAGCGTGGCCCTGGCGCACACGCAAGTGAAGAAACACGGGTGGATTTTAGTCAGTAAAAGTCTGACACGTCCTTTCGCTCCGCCCTGAGCGGAAAAGGTCATTTGTTGATTTCCCAACCAAAAAAAAAGGCTGGAGATATTGCCACTGTAGCATGTAGGTGGTGTTACATAATAATACTCCAGATGATTTGACGAAAGTAGGTATATTGCGAATGAACCAGCGGGGTATGTGCTTACCAAACTATGCCATGACTTATAAGTCGTTGATATATAATATCAACTTATTCGTAATAGTAATGGAGTAACCAATAACAATTCAGTTGGCTATTACTGCAGAAATATCACAAGTCATAAGTATAAGAAACCATTTATACAAAGTAAAGCGTCTAACGGGGTTCGAACCTACGACCTACAACGTGTAAGTCGCAGCCGATACCACCAGGCTACTACAGCTCTTTGTCTAAATTCTTTCACCACCACTGCTCTAGACTGAAAATATCTTTTTTCTTACTCCTTCGCTATTCTTTTCTGATTAATTTCGTTGCGGGACCCAAGACAGTTGAATCGTATCTCCGGGACTCGTCGAGCTTCATTGCTCGGCGTTTTTCTGACGGTCTCCACTGTTGATTCTGGCTTTCAGAAGTTGCAGCGGGTGGGATAATGTGGGGCGGGTTTTTTGCTCTAGACTGAAGGAGAACATTGTGAGGAAACTGACATGTCCTAGAGTCAAAAATTATATGACATCTACCAACTCGCACTGGGCCCGCGTGGTAGATTATGGTCCACGCCCTCTCATCCATAGGAGACCTGTGTCCCAACTGCGGAAAAAATATAGGCTGATTATATAAGTAACTAGCTTTCTGCCCGCGGCTTCGCCCGCGTGGAGTTCGGTTATATCACGCTTTTTAAATTTCCCTCAGGAACATCAAATTTTTCCGGGATAAAAGGTAGCCTATGTTCTTTCTCAGGGTCTGTGCCAAATTTCATCAAAATCGGTTGAGATGTTTAAGCGGGAAAGCGTAACAGACAAACAGACAGAGTTACTTTCGCATTTATAATATTAGTATGGATTTAAAAATAAATAATCGGTTAGATTCCGGGGTGCCAGCAGAGGTTAAAACTTGAAACGTGTTGTGCATTTTTGAATATTTTGGAATGTATAATTTCGCTTTATTAGTATAAATACTACTATCATTTATGTGGTTAAATATAATATTCATTTATTACACTATCATACAAATATGACGTTTTACTACATAAAAAAATTACACTTCAGATCAATTACAATTATTTCACATTCAAAAGTTTATCTCAGAAAAAACAACTTTCACCCATCTTTCAGCGTAGCAGGCTTGTACAAATATACACAAACGTCTTGCGCCGCTTAAAAGAAACAACAAGAGCAGGTATACATTTTCGCTGTGCTGTAGAAAGAGAAGGGGGATATTGCTTCCTCTCCTTCGCCGCACTCTACTCTCCCTATTTTTTACCGACTTTAAAAAAAGGAGGTTCTAAATTCGACCCGTATGTAGGTAAGCCAAATTTCAAGTGTATGTACATATGTATATATGTTTATACGTTTGCGCGCGCATATTTCCGGAACTACAAGTTCGATTTAAGTAATTATTTTTTTGTTGTATGTACTATGTATTCTTCAACTTGGGGAATACTATAAGTTTCATCAACATCGGTTCAGTAGATTTTGATATAGGAATTTTCTTTGTATTGATGAGTACTTATTCTAACATGGGTTATGGCTGCCACTATTGTTATGAGGTGAAAAATATAATTTTCGAATTTCGACTGAAACACTGAAAAGCATGAAATATGTGTCTCACGGTGTCTCCAGGTTTCTGTTGTTAGATCGCCACCGACTTCTAGAGCCATGACAAAAGTACAATCGGATTCTATGTTTGATGAATTCGGTTTCTATTTTTTTGTAAAAACTTTTTATTTATTAATTAATTTTCGATCAGGTCAAGGGTCCTGATGCGATTTTAATTTTTTTTTACGCATCTGGAAAAAAGTGTACAAACTGCTAAATTAGTTTTCACTTAAAAACACATTTACTGCTCTTTAAGTAACTAAAAGCGAAACGCGTATCACGCTGTAAAAAAATATTGAACAAGTTTTTTTTTATCTGTATATTAAAAGGAAACAAGAGCATGTCAGGCCACGCTCAGTGTAGGGTTCCATAGTATCTCTTTCGTCACAATAAGTGTCCCCACTTAAGAGTTCAAAAACGGGCATTTTTTTTATAATAACGTTGTCCCTTACTAGATATACTTCTGTATTGTGGGTGCGTTTACAAATATATAACTCACATAGACAAACATCCAGACTGGCAACAACTACTTATAGGTAATACAAATATTTGTTCCAAGCGGGAATCGAACCTGCGACACGCAGCGCAGCTGTTAATAGCATATGAAGGAACTCCAAATTCCTCGGCACTAGGCCGAGAAATTTGGAAAATAGGTATTTGAAGAAACTATTGCCGTCGCTCTGCTTCTAACCTCTACCAGTAAAGTGCGAAAAGGACAGTTGCAGCTCAGGCTGATTTTGCCTACAAAAACGTTGATCAAAAGACGTTTCGTATTCCGCTGTTTTCTTTTTCAAAACACGACTGATCTCAATAATTTTTAGAGGAAAAGTTTAGCTATGCTTCTATTATTTTCTTTTTTGTCAAAAACTTATCACGTTGGTCTAATAGTCGTCTGAACATCGCGGTAAAAATGGGTTACCTTTCTGGAAGTATCATATTTCTTTAATTAATTAAGTTCTGGAAAAAAATCAAATGATAGAGGCACGGTGTAAAATTGTAGAAAAAAAAAATTTGCTCTAAAGGCGTTATCCATGAAGAAAACAGCGGAATATGTTTGTATAGAGAAAGCACCACTAGAGTCTGTTAATTTTAGGTGTTGGATACTAAATATATTGAAATGAAATTGAGATTTTCTTTAGTTGTACGATAACACTTTATTCAACGCAACGCAGTAGACAGCAGTAACCAAAGAGAAGTACAAAAACTATAGACTATATGTATACAGATAATATAAAACAACTTATTTTGGTATGCTAAATGAAATTATATATTCAACACCCTCTCTATAATTTTATTTTCACATACCATCAAAATCGGTTAAGCAAAAATGTTTATATTGGATAACAAATGATTTCTTAAAAATATAAATGCTTGGGTAGGTAATGACTTTGTTAGTATGTCAGCCAATTGATTGGAGCTAGAAATATACTTAATTATCATTACCCTTAATTCTACTTTCTCTCTTATGAAGTTATATTTAACATCTATATGTTTAGTTCGTTTATGATATACCGGATTATTTATCAACTTAATTGCACTTTGATTATCTACATATAAAGTAATACAATCATTTGGTTCGCCCAGATCAGACAGTAATTGCTTTAAGCATATAATTTCTTTGGCAGATTCACTAGCAGCTACAAATTCTGCTTCAGTTGTAGAGAGAGCAATGGTTTTCTGCTTCTGACTAGACCATGTGATTGGTCCCCCATTTAACAAGAATAAGTATCCAGTGGTGGATTTCCTCGTATCCACATCACTTGCAAAATCTGAATCAGAATATCCCTCAAGACTATTGCTCCCTCCATAAACAATACATAAATCTTTGGTATCTATCAAATACCTTATTACCCGTTTAGCAGCATTTACATGTTGCCTCTTAGGACAGTTTACATATCTGCTCAACAGATTGACTATAAAACTAATGTCTGGACGTGAAACAGAACATAAGAACAACAGTGAACCTATTAATTCTCTGTAAGGAAAGTCCACAATCTCATCATCTATATTATTTGAAATTGTTACATTTACATCGAATGGAGTTTTTACAGGATTGGCATCATTCATATTAAACCTTTTTATGATTTGTTCAATGTAACTTCTTTGATGAATTAAAATGTCATTACTTTCTTGCACTATCTGGATACCAACAAAATAGTTTAAATTTAATTCTTTAATTTGAAAAGCTTGTTTTAAATACTTTATAATTTGTTTGGACAAATCTTCATTGGGAGAAACTACTAGACAGTCATCTACAAAAATTAGTAAGAAAACCTTGATACCATTAAATTGACCCACATAAATACAATTGTCTGCCTGAGATTGTATGAAACCAAATTCTTTTAGAAAGTTTGTAAACTTTTTATTCCAGCATCTGGATGCTTGCTTAAGACCATAGAGGGCTTTATTTAATTTTAAAATACAATCTTTACTTACTGAGACTCCCTCTGGGACCTCTAAATATATTTTTTCATCCAGATCACCATTTAAAAAGGCTGTTTTGACATCAAATTGTTTGATGACATAATTATATTTGGCTGCCAGAGAAAGAATAATTCTAATGGAATCATACCTTATGGTTGGTGAAAATATCTCTTCATAATCAATGCCTTTCACTTGCCTGAATCCTTGTGCACATAAACGAGCTTTGTATCTTGTAACCTCTCCGTTTTCATCTCTCTTTATGGCAAAAACCCATTTAGCTGTGATAGTTCTTTGATTTGTTCTTTTGACCACCGTCCATGTCTTATTCTCCTCATGGGCTTGAAGTTCTTCATTCACAGCGATGGACCATTTATCCTTTTGAGGATCCCTCATGGCATCTACGTATGTAGATGGCACTGTAAATTCCACGAAGTTTGCTTGATAATTTCTGTTGAGTCTAGGTCTTAGATTTATTTGTCTGTCTTCAATATCTTCTATTTCTCGAGAAGGTTCATAACTGGGGTCGTCATCGTGACAGCTGTGCAGACTTTCAGCTGTACCTTCTGATGAAAAGGTATCATTGACATCTTCATTATTTTCTTGTGTATTTGCTTCATTTTTATTACCCTCAGTGCATGTGTCCTCGTCTATCAGAATTGTTGATATATTTTTTCTTATTTCTAGGGCTTTGTCCTCATCAAAAATAACATTTCTTGATATTTTTATTTGCTTATTCTTTTTATTAAACATTCTGTAATTATTGCTGTCATATCCTACAAATATCATCTTCTTAACTGATCTGGAGTATGGACATATCCTTCACTACCAAATACCCGTATGTGACTCATCTGAGGTTTAACACCGTTCCATAATTCAAAAGGTGTCTTATTGGGACACTGACTTGATGAAGTTCTATTCAGCAAATACACAGCTGTATTAACTGCTTCAGCCCATAAGTACAGTGGCACATCACGAGCATATAACATAGAGCGAGCACTTTCAACTATGGTTCTGAACTCCCTCTTTGCACGTCCATTTTGTTCTGGGGTGTATGGTGCTGTAAATTCATGTATTATGCCCTCTTTTTCAGTATACTCTTTAAATGCAGTATTGACATATTCTCTTCCATTGTCAGTGTGCAAAATTTTGACACTGTGCATGTCTTCTTCTTCTTCTTCCTCAGCCTATAGATGTCCACTGCTGGACAAAGGCCTCCCCCAAGGCTTTCCACGATGACCGGTCTTGTGCTGCCCGCATCCATCGGCTTCCCGCGACCTTCACCAGGTCATCGGTCCACCTTGTTGGGGGTCTCCCTACGCTGCGTCTTCCAGTACGTGGTCGCCACTCCAGAACCTTGCTGCCCCATCGGCCATCGGTTCTACGAGCAATGTGCCCTGCCCACTGCCACTTGAGTTTAGCGACTCGCAGAGCTATGTCGGTGACTTTGGTTCTTCTGCGGATCGCCTCATTTCTGATTCGATCACGCAGAGAAACTCCTAGCATAGCTCTTTCCATTGCCCTTTGTGTGACTCTGAGCCTTCGTATGAGGCCCATTGTGAGCGACCACAACGATGCGACCATGCACAACAAATACATGCGACCTGTGCATGTATTTGTTCTTAATCATGGCATTATAAATTTTAAAATAATGTAATACATCACTTTTATTTCTTATAAAATACACATGTCTGTAACCTGTCTTGGCATCTTTGAATAGTACAAAATAGCGCATACCTTGTACTGATGTGTGACTCATTGGGCCACATACATCACTGTACACCAGGTCACCTGGCTGTATTTCACTTCTTGAAGATTTTTGAAAAGGTAAACGGTGTTGCTTTCCATATGCACATGCTTCACAAGTGTAATTGTCTACTGTATCACCTTTTATTTTCAAACCTTCCACCACATTGTTTATATTCATGTTTTTAATTTCTTTCAAGTTTATATGACCTAGTCTTTCATGCCATTTTCTGATGTCAATGCAGTTTTGTACTAAATTACATTTTTCAGGAACAAAAACTTTAATATTCAACTCATATAGGTTGTTTGTTTTGATTTGTGCAGTCATCACCACTTCTCTGTTCAAATAAATTAATGCACTATTTCCTTTCTTGATAAGTGAGTAGCCTTGAAGCATTATAACACCTTCAGAAAACAGATTTCTTTTCAAACTTGGAACATAGAGTACATTATTTAGTATTCCTGAGTGCCATTTTCCATTGACAAACCTTTCTATCATTATACTTCCAATTCCACATACTTCAACCAGGTGTTCATTACCTAGTGTCAATGACTTTTGACTGCACTCTTCTAACTGAGTAAATATGTTTCTTTTGTAGGTTATATGAGCTGAAGCACCACTATCTAAGATCCAAACATCACCATCATTCAATTCAATTTTGTTTTCAATATTGAATGCCATCATATTTCCAGGCTTCCTTGTAAATCTTCTTGAAGCACGACACTCTTTAGAAAAATGTCCTCGCTTACCACAATTATAGCACTCAAAGCGATGTTTAGAATTTGTGTCTTGTTTTGGAGCATTACTACGGTGTTCATTTGTTTTTATTTGCCTTTTTTCCTTTGAATTAGTCACTAACAAGGCTGTTTCTTGCTCTTCCTCACATAATAAACTTGCTTCCTCATCTAGTAAACGGGCAGTTAAGTTCACAATATTTTGCATTGAAGGGTCTAAGGATAACCAAGCTTGACGAAGGGTTCTATACTTGGCAGGTAAAGTACCAAGTATTTTGGTCATAATTGCTGTTTCACTCAGGTTTTCTCCACTTTCTTTCAATTGCTTTGCTAGATTTTCTACTTTGGAAATGTGTTGAGCAATTGTGTCATTAGGTGACATTTTGTACTGATAAAATCTTTCATGTATGATCATTTTATTCAATTCGCTTTTTTGTTCATAAATGGACTCGAGTTTTAGCATTATTTCACTGGCGGTTTCACAATTTTCTATTAAACTTATTTGTTTCAAGTCCATGTTTGACGTTATTATGAACATTGCAATTCCATCATTTTTAATCCATGTAGAACAGTCTCTTTCTGGTTTTCGCTCGGCAATGTCGATACCTTTGGCTTTTAAAGCGCATTTAATTTGAAATTTCCATTGACGAAAATTATTTCCGTCAAATTTTTCCACACTCATTGACCGCGTGTCCATTTTGGAGGTTAGCTTTCTTTGGTCTAAACAGAATTACTAAATATTTTTCTCACTACTTTGGTTTTCACTGATCTTCAATTTCAAATGTTTTCTGGGCCCATAACCTGTTAATTTTAGGTGTTGGATACTAAATATATTGAAATGAAATTGAGATTTTCTTTAGTTGTACGATAACACTTTATTCAACGCAACGCAGTAGACAGCAGTAACCAAAGAGAAGTACAAAAACTATAGACTATATGTATACAGATAATATAGGTAAAACAACTTATTTTGGTATGCTAAATGAAATTATATATTCAACAGAGTCCCCTCTTAACCGCTGCGTGCATCTGTTACACTAAGTTGATAATTATACTAAGTACGGAATTTAAAAATCGGACTCACAAAGGACGGTGATAACCAGAGAAAGAGTTATAGATTGAGAATGTTGTACCCATCTCGACCATATTAATTCAGGAAAAATCTTAACAGCACGAAGTACCCCAAAGTACAGCGCCATCTCTCACGAATTTGGATCACTAATTTATACAAACTGAACGGGTCATGGATCTATGTTGTATTTTAGATAATAATTCAGGATTGCGTGAACCGATTTAAATAATTCTTTTTTTTTTAAATAAGATATAGGGTAGCAACATAATATGTAAAATAATATAAAAATGTTTGCATATACGGTTAAATTACAAACTTAGGTCAAAAACTATACCTATACAATAATTATGCATATGTAATAATAGTAAATACCATAATTTTTACTTACCTACAGGATTGTACGGAACCCTGCATTCTTCAACTTTATTCTTCTTCGTTCCGTTACTAAATCGTATTTCGAAATTAAACGAATGAAGTCTATGTAGTCATGAATCGTATTTCGAAATTAAACGAAAACCTATGAAGTGAACGTCTGCTTAACCGGGCTTGCTAAATTAATATATGCCTACAGCACTACTGAGTCAAAATACCGTAGCGACTACGAAATTCAGCATCCGTAGAAGCTTGCGTAGCAGCTGCCGTCTACCGCGTAGCAGCCACGTGTAGCACAAAATACTATTGTCTTCGTCATCATCGTCTTTCAGTGGAACCGGATTCAGCAGAATACAGGTATTTTACGAGGAGAATTTTTCGTGCCCCGGGTAAGCACGTTCATCCGTTGGTCCCGGTTGCCATACGAACAACTAATGGCAGTCGTTACGGATTGTTGGAGCTCTCAAAAGTCCAACAATTGGTCTAACTGCAATCCCTCGATATCGCCTTCGGGTTGTGGAGGTCAGACGGCAGTCGCTTCACGGAAAATATCGAAGTTTAGCCAAAATCAGCAGTTAGACAGGACCGGTGGTAAAGCGGATCCCAGACTCCAAAGGTGAGAAAGCTTCGGACGCGACTGGGATTAACGCTGAGATGATGATGACCAGTATTTTACGAGGATCGACTGCCTATCTGAACTCCATATTAAAGTTACTGAGTAATACGATTCCCATTGGTAAGACTGATGGTCATACTTTCGGACTTCTGACGATCTGTAACGAATGTCAAAGATTTACGAACGACAGCCAGGACTAACATGCGCGGTTTATGCTCTATAGTAGGGCCGTGGTTTCACCCGCGTAGGTTTCGATATTTTTTTTATATACTCCGCTCCTCTTGGTCGCAGCGTGATGTTATATAGCCTAAAGCCTTCCTGGATTAATGGGTTATCCAACGCAAAAATATTTTTTCAAATCAGACCAGTAGTTCCTGAGATTAGCGTTCAAACAAACAAAATTAACCTTTTATCGAGTCTTTTATACACTCATACAGAGAAGGATTGAGCGTAATCACCACTCGATCAACTGGCGATTTCAGACTTATAAAGTCCAGGTTTCCTCAAGATGGTTTCCTTCACCTTCAGTCATTGGTGTCCAAGATATATAGAAAGTACAGCAAGCACAGCTTTATATATGAGTATAGATAAAACTTATTATTGGACAAGACAAATTGACTAGATTTGAATTGGCTCCAATCACAAGATTGTAATGTTACTTGTTAAAATAATAAACTATTATTATTATTCCTTTATTTGATTGTATATACATATAAATTACATTTTTAAATATTTCTATATAAATAATACATAACATTAACATTTAAAAATTTAAAAAATAGTAGCCCACCGGTATCGGGAACATGGTCCAAGCTACCTTCGGTCAGGGCTCCAGAGAGAGGAACTTCCTGACAATGCGAGCCGTGTCCAGAATTACAGCTTTCTGAATCAAGCTTGAATCAATGATCCAGCTGCCTAACGAGAGCCTCCTGAGGTGTTGGTCGAGGCTCTTGGCTATTAAGCCATTGGCTGTCACGACTATCGGTACAATGATTGCTGAATCCACCTCCACATGTCGACAACCTCGTGAGCCAAGTCAAGATACTTGATTTGTTCATCTTTCTCGGCTTTCACGAGGTTCACATCATGCGGGATGGTTATGTCAACAATCATTGCACGCCGCTCTGATCGATCCACCAGCACTATATCAGGCTTATTGGCAACAATAGTCCTGTCAGTGATGATGGATCGATCCCAGTACAATGTGATATAGCCATTTTCGAGAACTGGGTCGGGCGTATACCTGTAGTACGGCACCTCCGATTCCACACGGTTGTATTTAAGAGCAAGTTGCTGATGAATGATCCTGGCTACAAGGTTGTGTCTATGCAAGTACTCTCCGTTAGCTAGACGAGAACACCCGGAGATAATATGCCTTAATGATTCCCCGGCCGGTTATTATTATTATTATTAATTTAATTCAAGCGAAACATATCTTAGCAACAAATTGGGAAGAGTAAAATTGGAAAGAAGTCATAATGAAAAACGCTAGGGCGGTATCGTTGGATTATATAAGAAATTCTGGGAAAACGAGTCATATATATTATTTATAATTATTTATATTCTGACAATTTGGTGTTCCCGGAATTTTCACGTTTCAGCCTCGGTTCTATTTTCAGCGCATTGTGGTTTTGGTTAGATTATGTTTAATAATTCAATATTTGATAAAACAAACATGTCTTATTTTATTTTATTTTGTTCACCAACAATTGATTACACAATAACAATCAAATAATTCATTCACAAAGGTAAAATAACAGTGCATCAATTACTTGGAAGTCGTGGTGGCCTAGTGGTTAAAACACCAGCCTCTCAAGTATGAGTGTGCGGGTTCGATTCCAGGTCTGGCAAATACCAATGTAACTTTTCTAAAGTTATATGTACTTTCTAAGTATATCTTGGACAACAATGACTGAAGGTGAAGGAAAACATCTTGTGGAAACCTGGACTTTATAAGTCTGAAATCGCCAATTGATCGAGTGGTGATTACGCTCAATCCTTCTCTATACAGAGAAGGATTGAGCGTAATCACCACTCGATAAAATACTCCTTATAAGGTTGATGATGATAATGATATATCGCCAACCCGCATTGAGCAAGCGTGGTGATTATGCTCAATCCTTCTCTGTTTGAGAGGAGACCTGTGCCCAACAGTGTAGTACTTATAGGTAAACCGATCCATTTTTTGTATGCATGTTGTGTTATAAGTACAAATCTAAGCGTTTCTTTACACAAAATTTCAAAAAAATGTATGTATGCGGGTGCGGACGCCAGCGGGTCGGGCTGCCTGGATCTGTTAAACTTTGCCAATCAAACTTGAACCGTAATGCTTTGGCGATAAAGTTGAGAATCTATTGAGGAAATTTGGCGGGTTGTGGTGGCTTGATGTGCGGGCGATTGTACCTAGGTATTAATATACCTATGAATTGTTAGCATTGCATTGTATACAATAATAATTATTTATACTATAGTTATGAGTGGCTCGCCGACACGCAGATAAACCCTGAAAGGTTTTCGTTGTGCGGCTAAAACAAATTGTGAACCTAATTGTAAGTTTAAGCTCGAGATAAGCTAACTTACTTAACAATAAGCGCTAATATTGATAAAATTCTAACATTGGTATGAAATTCCGAATAAAAATTAAAAAAGCAAAAAATTGTGTTTTTTTTAAATTATAACATTACTAGAATTGACTTCCTTAAGCGACGATCATTTTTATACTGGCGCGTTTTACCCGCATACATTTCGATCCCGAGGGAGTATCGGCACCCTGATTGCGTATCATACTATTACTCATCATCATCATCCCAGCGTTAATCCCAGTCGCATCCACAGCTTTTTCAGCTTTGGAGTCTGGGGTCCGCTTTACTGAACTGCTGGTTTTTGGCTAAACTTCGATATTTTCCGTGAAGCGACTGCCGTCTGATCTCCACAACCCGAAGGTGATATCTAAGCATTGCAGTTAGACCAATTGTTAGACTTTTGAGGGCTCCAACAACCCGTAACGACTGCCACTAGATGTTCGTATGGCAACCGGGACCAACGGCTTAAAGTGCTTTCCGAGGCACGACCAGACCAGTGCAAATATTCATATTCATGCATACAAACATTTGCACTGTGCGGAGATCGAACCGGCGCGTCCTTGCGCAATGGCCGCGGTCGCTACCGCTACGCCACGGAGGCTGTCAAACACGAAATAATCAAATACAAAAACGTAACACACTATTACTATCAATTGGAATCTATTTGAAACCAATTGCTAATCTATTGCTCCATATATTACAAAAATGTATCTGCTCAACAATATAAAAAACGCAATGAAAGTTGTTGAACTGTCAAAATGAAACCTAACTATTGATAGCATGTTACGCAATTACCCTGCAGGATAAAAGTATTATATGTTCTTGGTTATTAACTATCTGTGTGACAAATTTCATCCAAATCCGAACAGTTGTTTTTGAGTGAGAGTAACAAACATGCATGTAACCACATATATACTTTTTTTTTTAAATTATAAACTAGTGCCTGACCGCAATCACGCCTGATGGTAAGCAGTGATGCAATCGTTGATGGTAAAACGCGCTAGTTTATTAAGAGCCTATTCACTCTAGCCTTAGAGAAACTTAAATTGTAATCCGGCAGAAACACCGCCGCTACCAAATTGTTCCAGTGCCTCGACGGACGCGGTATAAAAGAAGAGGCGAAACGATTCGTTTGGATCGTTGTGGTGTCAACAACATAAGGGTGGTAACTCGCCGTACGACGGGTCCTCCGATGATGGAACGGAGATGGGGGAATTAAATCATGCAATTCCCTCACACACCTTGCAAAACAAATCCTATAAAACACCGACAGGCTGGCTACTCTACGCCTGTACTTCAGGCTTTTACAAAGTTTGGCATTCATGATGTTAGTAGAAAGTCGGATATTAAGTAAGATACTATGTGGGACGAGTCCGATTTGATTGTATTGATTGAATAAATAAGAACTCAATGCTCAATTTCCTGTCATGACTGAAAGTACGTGTACATTAAAATCAAAAATGTTGTTTCTAAAATATCACGACCTTTAGATTATTGTCAGTTTTCATAAACACAATTAAGATAAGTAGTTTTTGGACACGCCACAATAGCGGCGGTAAGTCCCCTTTTTGAGAAGTGACTTGAGAGGCGTCACGGCGCCCTCACCTTCCACCTGACGCAGGTCCTCACCGGACACGTTTGTTTCGGGAGGTTCCTTTTCCGGATAAGGCGGGAGGAAACACCGTGTCCTTAGGGCGATCCACACAATGGTGACACCCTGTCACCATTGTGTGGATCGCCCTAAGGACACGGTGGAGCATACGGTGGAGGTCTGCCCGGCTTGGGTACAGCACTGCCGTGTCCTCTCTCACGTCCGACCCTGGTTCAAAGTATGGCCATCACCTTCTTCTGCACCGCAGTGATGCTGGCAAAGGAGGAGACGGAGCGCGTGAGGAAGCGGGAATGCCAGCGCCCTCAGCGCTCAGGCGCTCAGGGCTCAGGCTCAGCGCTCAGGGCGTCTTCTGTCGCGCCACTAGCCGCCACAGAAGACAGGGCGTCTTCTGTCGGGGACAACATCGAGCTCCCGGCCATCGTAAGCGCGGGCCAGCAGGCGGTAAGCAGTGGGCAGCTCGCCGCCCGGTAAAGACCAGATCCTAGTCAACGGCGTGTTTCAAGCGCGCCTCAAAGAGATGTTAGCACATCGTGACGGGGCCCACGAAGACTAATGCCTCCTGAGTCAGAGTTGCGGGTTGTTGGCGCACAGGCAAGTGAAGAAACACGGTTGGGTTTTAGTCAGTAAAAGTCTGACACGCTTTCCGCTCCGCCCAGAGTGGGAGAGGTCATTTAATAATTTACCATCCACAAAAAAAAAAAAGAAAAGGTAAGTAGGTTTTGATTATAAGGAGTGACTGCCGTCATCCTTTCTTTACATGCTTGGTCATGAAAATATTTTATACTTCTCTTTTTATTTAATTAAAACTGAAATAAAATTATTGTGTTCACAGAATCAGTTTGATGGCAATTTTTATTTTTGATCACACGCAGTAAAGCCAGGTACCATTATCATATTTCAATTATTTTCAGGACGTTTTTGAGTTGTTAATCCTGTATGTACTGCATTCTTAACCTCACAAATGCCGGAACAAATTTTCGACACAAAATTTTGTTACCGTAAACTGCAGAGAATGCAAATCTACGTCGCAATTTTAGTATTTAAAAACCGACTTTATTTTCAAAGAAAGTAAGTTTTATTCTATAAACTGGTAAATGAAGGAAAAGTTGAACACAGGAATTAAATGTTATTATTTTGTGAGTAATACGCGGCAGTAGAGGTTGATTCAAAATAACATTAAAAAATGTACCAAAAACATCATAATACCGTAGTGAAAATTAACCCTAAAACTCAAACTATTCCCTCACAGTTAAATCCACATAGCGTGAAATTTCACACCTAGCTATGGAGTGATAACACAAATTCCAGCAGTGTTTACATTGCGAAGTTGTCTGCGAGTTGGAGCTCACATGACTTGGTGCTCGTTGATGCGGAGCTAACTTTAGCTTGGGGATATCGGTTTATTACGGTGTGAATATAATGTGACTTATTGATATCTAATAGAGTTGTGCCCACATAATATCTGTATATCTAACATCTACCTATGTTACTTAATCCTACTCAATATTATAAATCCGAAAGTGTGTTTTTTTGTGTGTGATATTACACACACAAACACACACACACACACACACACACACGCACCAACATGCACGCACACCTCACAGACGCAGGCACTCATACAATTATTAATCGCATTTTGTTTTGTATTACGGGAAGAGCGGAGCCTTCAAGTACAGGCATTTCTATGCCTAAATGGAGACTCCTTGACATGTAATTTAAAGTGAAATTATATGAAATAAACTTATTATTATTATTATGTACTAGCGCCCCGCCCCGGCTTCGCACGGGTGCAATTCTGATACTAATTACCTAACCACAGAAAAACTGTGAATGTATTATAAAACATAGCAGCCCGTCACCGCTCCTGCCTGCAATTTTTAAATCTGTAATATCTTCGAAAAAATTCATTTAAATCACATACTGTGAAAAGCAATATAGATCTATATTATATCAATAATTTATTCAAGGTATAAGGATTAATGCTGTATTGGTTAAAATCGCTTCGAAAATTAGCCGGTATTTATCGTAAAAAGTAAATGACGACAAAATGTTATTGCGGGATATCCATAAGAGATAGACATATACCATCGCCGACTTTTTTGTAGACCTTTTCAATGTGTACAATATTAACTACATTATTTTGATAAATCTCGTAGGGTTCAGCCTGCGTTTCACAGCAAAGGCGGAAAAAAAAAAATTACGACATTAGAAACCTCAAAAATAATGTATTTTTCCATAATTTAATGGATGCTATTATACATATAAACCTTCCTCTTTAATCACTCTATTTCAAGATTTAATCATACAAAGGGACATAGGGAAAGAGAAAGTGACTTTGTTTTATAATATATAGTGATCAATGAATGGATGTTTGTTTCTCTTTTATGCAAGAAGTACTGAACGGATTTGAATGAAATTTAGTAGACAGATGGATTATGATCAGGATGGACATATATGGAACATTTTACCTCGATATTCCCACGAGAACAAGACTTATGTGGGTATAACTGCGGGACACAGATAGTAGACATGAAACATGGGAAACAGGTTTAGATTCTATGAACTGTCCGCACGAAATACATAAAGCTGTATATAATCATAATAAACACTGACTTTGATTTTACGATAAAATTATACCTATAATCCATACTAATATTATAAATGCGAAAGTATCTCTGTCTGTCTGTCTGTCTGTCCGGCTTTCACGCCAAAACTACCGGACCGATTGTAATGGAATTTGGTACACAGATAATCTAGAGCCTGAGAAAGGACATAGGCTATATAACATCCCGCTATGACCAATAGGAGCAGAGCAATGACTAAAAACGTTGCGAAAACCGGAGCAATCGTTGACGTACATACATATAAATTGCTCTCATCATTTTAACAGCTTATTTTATATCAACTGAGCTTTTTTATTTTTTTCGGAATGGACAATCCCACGGAAACGGGAAGCACATTGCGCTGTAAATTGAAGTCCACGCGGACGGAGTCGCGGGCAACAGCTAGTGCGACTATAACTGCAAATGTATAGTTTTTATTATTATTATTATATTTATTAATAAAAATAAAAACTATGCATTTGCATTTTTATCAACCCGCATTGGGCCCGCGTGGTAGATTATGGCCGACTCCTCTCACCGAGAGGGGCCTGCTCTCGTTGAGAGGGAGTGGGCCATAATCGCTGTCTCAGAAGTGGTTACTTTATAGACTGTATATAAATATGTATATAAGCATTTTCATTACCATTTTAAATACCAAGCTTGTTACGAATCTAATCGAAATCGCCCGAATCGTTTTTTTTGTTTTTTTTGGGATGGGAAATCATCAAATGGCTTTTCCCGCTCTGGGCGGAGCGGAAGGGCGTGTCAGCCGCCTTTTGCTGACTAAAACCCACCCGTGTTTCTTACACTTGCCTGTGCGACGGCCAGGGCCACGGTTTCTTTTACAACCAACCCGCAACCCTGACCCTTAAAGTTATTTCGTTAAACATCGAGACGCCGCCAAACCCCGTCTAATTTCTAGCATACAATAGAGAAGTATGTACGCCTCCTTCCAAACACATTGGTATACTCAATAGTTCTAACTGGGCAAACTCAGCCTTCCGAAACGTCACGAACTAACTTCAACAAGTAATGTGACATGGGTTGTGTTAAGTTTTACCCTATTTTAAGTGTCTTGTTAATAATTATGTCTAAAGTTCCCCTTACTCCCCTGTGTGCAACCGTATTCGGTGCGTAACAGGGTTTTGGCATAGAGTAAAAGGAATAGACTCGAAACTCGTGTTAAGAATAAGAACGCATTCTTAATTTAAAAAAAAAGTGCAGTGTGTAGGCCCGCAAACGCAGGATGTAAAAAATGCATTGAATGCTGCACAACTGAATGATTTAACAATCCATACTAATATTATAAATGCGAAAGTAACTCTGTCTGTCTGTCTGTTACGCTTTCCCGCTTAAACCTTTCAACCGATTTTGATGAAATTTGGCACAGAAAATCTTTAGACCATTTATCCCGGAAAAATTTGATATTCCCGAGGGAAATCTAAAAAGCGCGATATAACCGAAATCTACGCGGGCGAATCCGCGGGCGGAAAGCTAGTAATAAAATAACTCCATGTACTTATCTGCAGTGCAAATCTATAAACATTTCTCCGCGGAATTTAGAAAAAGTGAACGTGGAGTGCTGTCTATTCAACTGAGTAATGCTAGCGATTAAGACCACTGACAGCTCAATATAAGCTCTCTTCACATAACTTTTGAAGATGAGATTTTCACAGAAACTGTCGGTATAACCGGCTTAGTATTATTTGTGTTTTAGACGCGTACTGTGCTTGACTGCAATCCTGCCTGATGGTAAGTAGTGATGCAATCGTTGATGGCAGAGCGCGCTAGTTTATTAAGAGCCTATTCACCCCAAAAAAAAAAAGAAAACGGAGTGAATAGGAAGGAAGATGGCAATTGAACGAGGTGATGCAATGTTAAACCCAGAGGGAGATTGATCTGGAGACCCTCCACGACCAAACTCCCGATGCAACAATATTTGGTGCATCGTACTCGGCACACATCGCAACACAACTGCTCAGACCCGTCCTCCATACGGCTTCACCAGACATCATGCGGGAACACGACGAATCGTTTAACGGCAAGACTTAGTCTGGTGGGTGGTAACTTCTGCCAGCAGTCCTACCATCGCAATGAATGCGGTCGAGCACTAGTTTATAATTATTAAAAAAAAAGATTATTTGAAATAAACGCTGGCGTGTCGGTTTGGACGTGTTCATCATGAATGGTCGAAGAAGGCACAGAAAAAAGTAAACTCGAATACGTAATAAGGCGAAGATCTTTGCTAAGTTGTGAATACAACAGAGGTTAACTTAATAAATAGTATAAATATAAATAGCAGGAAAAAAAAACCATAATGGGTCTAGGCGCACAAAAATAAATTAGTAGTTCCATCCTTTTGGACCGTGTAGATATTGCATTTTATAGCCGACTTAACGAGGTGCCTGTATAAAATTACGTAACAGGCATTTAAATGTAACGCATTATGTAAATCAGGCCTCCTGCATCCAGCGGTATCCCGCGACCTTCACCAGGTCGTCGGCTCACCTTGTCAGGGACTTACCTACGCTGCGTCGTGAAGATCCTTGGGGAAAGCCTATGTCCAGCAGTAGACGTCTTTCGGCTGTAATGATGATGATGATATAAATAAGGGATTGTGTAGCAAATTGAATTTAATTGATCATATCTACAAATCTAAGTAGTATTTCTTAAACAGTCCTTTTAAACAACTATAAGTAACGCGGAAAAGTTACGGAGAATGTGTTTGTTTTAAATACGTATTGCCAACGCCGTAGGTATAGATGTCAGCACCACATTAAGCTACCCGAAACTATAAAATTTTCCCAATCAACTTTAAACCTTTAGCAATAAAGTTGAAAATATAAGTCTTGACGTCTGAGTATATGAGTTTCGCTTCTCTGGACTTTTTTATTCTATGGTTTCGGAGAAAATAATTGAGTTGATTATTTATTTGGTCGCTGACGCTGGGTGTAATGTAGGTTTGTTAGGTAATCAAAATGTAGGTAAGGTTCTGTAAGTAACTGGTTTGTTTATATTTCGGCGTGTACATGTTTGAGAACCTCGGAACGATATTCTCATACAGAATATAGAAGTTCTACAAGTTTTGATCAAGTGTTTATTCATGCAGTGAACTTTAGTATGAAAGTTTGCTGACTTTTTCTCTTCTAATTATACAAGCTTTTGGCCTTAGAGAGATCATAGAGAAATTGTGCCCAAGAATGAAGGCTGTGACTTACCAGTTGTAGGTTTGAACCCAGACAGGCGCTTTTTTTTTGTAAATTATAAACTAGTGCTTGACCGCAATCCCACCTGATGGTAAGTAGTGATGCAATTGTTGATGGTAAAGCGCGCTAGTTTATTAAGAGTGTATTCCCTCTAGCCTTGAAGATACTTAAATTGTAGTCCGACGGAAACACTGCCACTGGCAATTGTTCCAGTCCCTCGATGCACGCGCTATAAACTTCATCCGGATCGTATGATCGTGGTGTCAACAACGTAAGAGTGGAAACTCTCCATACAACGGATTGTCCTATGATGCAACGGAGAAGGAGAAATTAAATCATTCAATTCCCTTGTACTGTCTCCAAAATGCATCCTACAGAACACCGACAGGCATGCTACTCTTCGCCAGTGCTCCAGGCTTTGCAGACCGTTTTGAGCTAAATCTGGGTCGCCAAATAGCCTCTTCGTACGCCTCTCCACTGGTGCCAGGTGCCATTTTGTAGCACTAGCCCAAATGTGGCTGCAGTACTCCACACACGAACGAGCGAAGCTTGTGTGAATAATTACATCACTACAGTTCTCAAATCGGCAAAGGAAACCAGTATGTCATACAATGAAATAGTCTAAGACAGTGTCCTATACTATACGTACTATGCGCGCCGGAACTGCATGGTGGATGTATGTGTCTCAGAGAAGGGTACATATATGGCCTGAATTACATTGGTTTCAAAATATATTTTGAGCCCAATATAAGGTGTTAAATAAATTGTCCTTTTACAACTTCAACAGCATATTTTTCAGGATTTTCAACAATCAAATTAGGAAGCTCGAAGGACCAAATTGGGTCACTAAGTTTTTAAGATAAGAATAACTGGGTATGAAGCAGACTGGAACGACTGATAACGTCAAACTTAGGAAAGGTTTTCAAAACCATCGATTCCGTTCATAAATAAATGTCACACAAAGAAAAAATTATAATATTTAGCAGTCGTGGCTCTGATCGACAGACCTGAAAGCTAAAAAAAAAAATATATCATTTTTACCTACGTGCTTGACGTATAATGTTTTACAACTTAAACATTTGAATTGTAGTCTGATAACATTTTGTATACCAGCTTTTTGAATAGGTCTGTTATAATCGCAAAGTTTAAACTTTGTTAGGCTTTATATCCATACTAATATTATAAATGCGAAAGTAACTCTGTCTGTCTGTCTGTTACGCTTTCCCGCCTAAACCTCACAATCGATTTTGATGAAATTTGGCACAGACAATCTTTAGACCCTGAGAAAGAACATAGGCTACCTTTTATCCCGGAAAATTTGATGTTCCTGAGGGAAATCTAAAAAGCGCGATATAACCGAACTCCACGCGGGCGAAGCCGCGGGCGTAAAGCTAGTGATTTCATATAAAGCCTAACAAAGTTTAAACTACGTAACGTACGTATATACGTACTGTATATGTAAGCAATGAGCGACCAACGGAAGTCCAGTTAAGAGAGGCATTCAATTTCTTTACAGTGATTTCCTTCACTGTTATGAGAGCAGTGATGATTTAGTGATATAAACTGTCTGTCTGGGTTCATAGTCTCGATCTACCACCACTATATCTATTTTTGATCATGTCACATCTATAATCGGCAGCTGTTTCGTTTACTGTTAGAACTACCAAAACCCAACTGATTCAACTACATTTTAAAAGGTGCTAGTGTTTATCTAGTCGTGCTGGCCTAGTGGTTAAAACATCATCCTCCCACGTATCAGTGTGCGGGTTTGATTCCAGGTCAGGCAAGTACCAATGTAACTTTTCTAAGTTATATGTTTTTCTAAGTAGGTATATCTTGGACACCAATGACTGATTACAAGGTGAAGGAAAACACCTTGAGGAAACCTGGACTTTAAGTCTGAAATCGCCAACCCGCATTGAGCAAGCGTGGTGATTAGGCTCAATCCTGCTCTCTATGAGAGGACACCTGTGCCCAGCAGTGGGACGATAAAAAGGTTGATGGTGATGATCTATGCGTCATGTTTGTGAACGGGCGCCGCCACGTCGTCAGTAGAGACTGATCATCTCTTAGCTGCCACAGCTTATTTTAATTTCTGTATTGCTTTTATATTTTTTCTAACGGACGTCTTCTAAAGTGTACGTCTTTCTGCAACAATTTTATGATTTTAAAAGAGTGTACGAGGAGTTTCTTGTTCGTTCGTTCTCCACATAGACCTACGCTTTGGAATTTTATGCTTTCATTTTATTGACTGACCGATCAATTGTTAATGCAAAGGTGATTGATTTATTTGAAATAAATGTATAAATTTAAATAATAAATTTTATTTATTATATATATTTATATGAAAAACCCAATAGAGTATTTTACTAAAAAAAAAGCTAATTAGTCTGTATGTCAGATTTCTAAAAAAATACTATACACGTATTTTTTCTTATAAACAAAAAATGAAGACGACACAGTGCGTTGAAAACTCGTATGACGTCACTGCACGCTACACTTTTTAGCGGCCAGTGACGTCACCAGCCACCACTCCTGATCTTTGATGCCTTTTATATTTGTCAATTTTTATTGATTAGATAAAACAAAATATACGTAACCAATATTTTTCTATAGTCTGAATGACGGACTAAATAGAATTTTTTTTTATCCAGGTAATATCCCTATTAGAGGCGCGCGGCTTAGTTACCAGTAAATAAAGCAAACCGACTCGTGACGTAGACTGTAGCGCACACGTACTACAATAATTGCATTGGATTTGTAGATTACAAGTTAAGGTCGTACCCTCACCAAATGACCTCGAGCATTTGCTCCCTCTTCACCGCGCCCCACCTCTACAATACTTCGCAAAATATTACTAGCGCCGTCTGGCGGACGAAGTACTTACAAATACAAGTTAAATTCATAGACCACAGAAGTAACAGACATGGCACTTTTATTTTTGTTTATTGGTGCGCCCAAATACTTTTGGTTATTATGTACTCAAACAAATGTTGACGATACTTCATAATAAAAATTCTGCGCTGTTTATTTTTTAACCGACTTCAGAAAAAGGTGGTTCTCAGTTCGATTTATTGTCGCTGATAAATTTATTGTTAATGAACCTATTTTGACCATTCTTTTTTTATATGAAGGGATATGCTGCCTATGTAATCCCATTGTTACCACGTCAGTGTCGATAATGGAAATTCTGAGAAATTTAGGCCAATTATCGAAAATTGTAGGCACGCTTCGGGTGACAACTTGATACTCGTGTTTATATCGGATGATACTATAAAACCGTGAAGATTTGGGCCTGACCTGATGATGGAGATGACAGAATATCAAGGGAATCCACATCGGAAGCAACTGTCACGTGTTTGGGCTTATTTAATGTGTATTGATTAGACCTTTATAACTAAATATGTTATGACTGTAACTTCAGGGTTGGAAGTTAGTTTTGTAAATTGAAAGTTAGCTAAGTCAGATGGGCAAAGGGATAGAAAAATAATATAATAAAGTTTAATTTATCATTATTTATTATTATAAGGGAAAACGTAATCAGGGTCAAATAAATTTCTGCAGAACTGACACATTTAAAAAAAAAAATTCATGTGTTTTTTTGGGACCAGGCAAGACTGTGAAATTATATTATTAACTTCCGAAATTAGTTATTTTTCACTTTGTAGTGGTTTTTGAAGTCGGTTGTTTTTTTGTAAAAAGTTTTTATTTTTATGTTTGTTTGCGGATAACTTCGCCTAAAATTTGGTATTTCGATGAATTTTTGGGTATTTCGACATGGGTGTCGTGATAGGGGTTTTCGGGAGTGCAGATCACGAATATGACGTAATTTTTGAAATCCAAGATGGCCGACACCAATTTTATGATATTTTGACATGGGTGTCGTGAAAGGGTTTTTGTGGGTGCTAATCACGAAAATGACGTCATTTTGGAAATCCAAGATGGCCGACACCAATTTTATGATATTTTGACATGGGTGTCGTGAAAGGGGTTTTTGTGGGTGCTAATCACGAAAATGACGTCATTTTGGAAATCCAAGATGGCCGACACCAATTTTATGATATTTTGACATGGGTGTCGTGACGGGGTTTTCGGGGGTGCAGATCACGAAAATGACGTCATTTTTGAAATCCAAGATGGCTGACACCAATTTTATGATATTTTGACATGGGTGTCGTGACGGGGGTTTTCGGGGGTGCAGATCACGAAAATGACGTCATTTTTGAAATCCAAGATGGCTGACACCAATTTTATGATATTTTGACATGGGTGTCGTGACGGGGTTTTCGGGGGTGCAGATCACGAAAATGACGTCATTTTTGAAATCCAAGATGGCTGACACCAATTTTATGATATTTTGACATGGGTATCGTGAAAGGGGTTTTCGCGGGTGCTAATCACGAAAATGACGTCATTTTTGAAATCCAAGGTGGCCGAAATTATATTTCATGATATTTTGACTTGGGTATCGTGACGGGTTTTCGGGGCGCTGATCACGAAAATGACGTCAATTATTAGCTGTGGCATAGCTTCTATTTCTTTATCAAAGTCAAAAATAAAACATCAAATATAGTTTAGTCGCTAAATCGCCACCATTTTTCGCACTCCTTCAATGACGTCACTGGTAAAAAATAAATAAATAAATAAACTACAAAAAAGAAAATACATACTTAAACAAATGTATACGTTAATTGGCAAAATAAAAAAAAATACTATGTCATAAATAACTAATAAAAAATTTCCTACTAACTACATACTGCGGAACTCGGTGTGCACACCTTTGCGATTTACCCCGCAGCCACGCGTAGAATTGCGTTTTTTATCTGCATTTTCATGCACATCTGCAGCCCTGCGCGTGAGCGCAGATTCAATGTATAGTACCATGCGTTTCTCCATACAAAATTTGGTACTAGCGAACATCTATCTTATATATAAAATTCTCGTGTCACAGTTTTCGTTCCTATACTCCTCCGAAACGGCTTGACCGATTCTCATGAAATTTTGTGAGCGTATTGAGTATGTCTGAGAATCGGCCAACATCTGTTTTTCATCCCCCTAAATGTTAGGGGTAGTCCACCCCTATTTGTTTTTTTTATTTTTACACAACATTTTTAGTTTCTATTTTTTTACAACATACAAAACTACATACAATCCTAAATTTTCACCCTTCTACGATCAATCCTTCAAAACTGATCAATCGTCATTTAATTAGTTTTATTACCATGGAAAATCTAAAAAACGCGATATAACCCAATTCCACGCGGGCGAAGCCGCGGGCGGAAAGCTAGTACTAATATATAAAGCTGAAGAGTTTGTTTGTTTGAACGCGCTAATCTCAGGCACTACGGGTCCGATTTGAAAAATTCTTTTTGTGTTGGATAGCTCATTAATCCAGAAAGGCTTAAGGCTATAAAACATCACGCTGCGACTAATAGGAGCAGAGCATTACTAACTCAACGCGAACGAAGTCGCTGGCGGCCGCTAGTATAAAATAGCTTTACCGCGGCAGCCCTGAGTGCCACATGTTTTTGTTTTATTAGAAAGACGATATCTTCAAGGTAGTCTCATGTTTAGGAAATTAGGGTCTGATGGTGGAAGACTAGGTAAATCTAGAAGAAATTTAAAAAATCAAAGGGGCGTCTAGGGCTTTTCTAAGTTTTTTCATTAAGTGTTTTAACGCACTACAATTTAATAAAGTTCGGAGTTGATGATGGAGCCGGGAGACAGCCGAGGAAACTCCTTAACGATTCACATCAGCTGCCTCGTGTTTGTGCTTAATAAATTTGTGTTGATAAAAACTTTACACCTAAATGAGTTGTGATTATCATTAAAGCTCTGATGTTGAAGACAAAGGCCAGTTAAGGGAACTCCTTAAAGGTTTACAATAGTTACCTTATGTTTGGACTTATTTCATTTATATTGATGAAAACTTTACATCCATATACATAAGTAGGTTAAAATGAATGTCTGCAATAGATCTGATGATAGAGCCGAGAGAAATTCGAGGGAACTCCTCAACGATTCACAGCAGCTACCTTGTGTAATATCTTGATTAATTTGTATTGATAAGAGCTTTACACCTAGATGGATTGTTATGATCATTAGGAGTCTGATAATGAAGACGAAGGACAGTCTGTTGAGGGAACTCCTCAAAGGTTTACAGTAGCTGCTTTGTGGTTGGACTTAATGCATTTATATTGATGAGAAATTTGCACGCATATGGGTAAAAATTAAAGTAAAAAAAACATGTTTTTTTTTTTGGACCAGGCAAGACTGTGAAATTATATTATTATTCTCGTTTAATAAAACAAATACGTAAATTGTAAAAAATAAAACTATCGTATTTCAAAATAAATAACAAATACATATACTATAATATTATTTACGCAAAGCTTCCTTTCGCAGAAAAATAATAAACATCCGACTAATACAATATCCGATCAGACTGGACGTTGACGGCAGCATATTTGGGAAAGGCCTGCAAGCAAACGACCTATTTCGTTTGCTTTAATTCCTTTAAGACCACAATGAAAGTATGAGCATTTCTAGAAATAACGCAATGAAATAACACAACTTAAATTCAGTCTCTTGATTTTAATTGATTTTTGCATAAGCATGACGAGTAGGTAGTGTTTGTACTATGTTAAAGTAGAGTGTTGTAAATTGTTGAGGAATTCCCTCGACTGTCTATGGTTTTATCATCTGATGTAATTCAGACTTTAATTTTTACCCATATGGGTGCAAATTTCTCATCAATATAAATGAATTAAGTCCAACCACAAAGCAGCTATTGTAAACCTTTGAGGAGTTCCCTCAACAGACTGTCCTTCGTCTTCATTATCAGACTCCTAATGATCATAACAATCCATCTAGGTGTAAAGCTCTTATCAATACAAATTAATCAAGATATTACACAAGGTAGCTGCTGTGAATCGTTGAGGAGTTCCCTCGAATTTCTCTCGGCTCTGTCATCAGATCTATTGCAGACATTCATTTTAACCTACTTATATGGATGTAAAGTTTTCATCAATATAAATGAAATAAGTCCAAACATAAGGTAACTATTGTAAACCTTTAAGGAGTTCCCTTAACTGGCCTTTGTCTTCAACATCAGAGCTT
This sequence comes from Sesamia nonagrioides, assembly GCA_017933935.1. NCBI lineage: Eukaryota > Metazoa > Arthropoda > Insecta > Lepidoptera > Noctuidae > Sesamia > Sesamia nonagrioides. The sequence goes on from JADWQK010001026.1 coordinate 97,672, forward strand.
TAATGATAATCACAACTCATTTAGGTGTAAAGTTCTTATCAATACAAATTTATTAAGCACAAACACGAGGCAGCTGATGTGAATCGTTAAGGAGTTCCCTCGGCTGTCTCCCGGCTCCATCATCAACTCCGAACTTTATTAAATTGTAGTGCGTTAAAACACTTAATGAAAAAACTTAGAAAAGCCCTAGACGCCCCTTTGATTTTTTAAATTTCTTCTAGATTTACCTAATCTTCCATCATCAGACCCTAATTTCCTAAACATGAGACTACCTTGAAGATATCGTCTTTCTAATAAAACAAAAACATGTGGCACTCGGGGCTGCCGCGGTAAAGCTATTTTATACTAGCGGCCGCCAGCGACTTCGTTCGCGTTGAGTTAGTAATGCTCTGCAGGAAGCTAATAGCTAATGCTAATAGGAATTAGTCGCAGCGTGATGTTTTATAGCCTTAAGCCTTTCTGGATTAATGAGCTATCCAACGCAAAAAGAATTTTTCAAATCGGACCCGTAGTGCCTGAGATTAGCGCGTTCAAACAAACAAACTATTCAGCTTTATATATTAGTACTCGCTTTCCGCCCGCGGCTTCGCCTGCGTGGAATTGGGTTATATCGCGTTTTTTAGATTTCCCATGGGAATAAAACTAATTAAATGACGATTGATCAGTTTTGAAGGATTGATCGTAGAAGGGTGAAAATTTAGGATTGTATGTATTTTTGTATGTTGTAAAAAAATAGAAACTAAAAATGATGTGTAACAATAAAAAAAACAAGTAGGGGTGGACTACCCCTAACATTTAGGGGGATGAAAAACAGATGCTGGCCGATTCTCAGACCTACTCAATACGCTCACAAAATTTCATGAGAATCGGACACGAGAATTTTATATATAAGATAGATGTTCGCTAGTACCAAATTTTGTATGGAGAAACGCATGGTACTATACATTGAATCTGCGCTCACGCGCAGGGCTGCAGATGTGCATGAAAATGCAGATAAAAAACGCAATCCTGCGCGTGGCTGCGGGGTAAATCGCAAAGGTGTGCACACCGAGTTCCGCAGTATGTAGTTAGTAGGAAATTTTTTATTAGTTATTTATGACAGTATTTTTTTTACTTTGCTAATTAACGTATACATTTGTATAAGTATGTATTTTCTTTTTTGTAGTTTATTTATTTATTTATTTTTTACCAGTGACGTCATTGAAGGAGTGCGAAAATGGTGGCGATTTAGCGACTAAACTATATTTGATGTTTTATTTTTGACTTTGATAAAGAAATAGAAGCTATGCCACAGCTTATAATTGACGTCACTTTCGTGATCAGCGCTCCGAAAACCCGTCACGATACCCAAGTCAAAATATCATGAAATATAATTTCGGCCACCTTGGATTTCAAAAATGACGTCATTTTCGTGATTAGCACCCGCGAAAACCCCTTTCACGACACCCATGTCAAAATATCATAAAATTGGTGTCAGCTATCTTGGATTTCAAAAATGACGTCATTTTCGTGATCTGCACCCCCGAAAACCCCCGTCACGACACCCATGTCAAAATATCATAAAATTGGTGTCAGCCATCTTTGATTTCAAAAATGACGTCATTTTCGTGATCTGCACCCCCGAAAACCCCCGTCACGACACCCATGTCAAAATATCATAAAATTGGTGTCGGCCATCTTGGATTTCCAAAATGACGTCATTTTCGTGATTAGCACCCACAAAACCCCCTTTCACGACACCCATGTCAAAATATCATAAAATTGGTGTCGGCCATCTTGGATTTCCAAAATGACGTCATTTTCGTGATTAGCACCCACAAAAACCCCTTTCACGACACCCATGTCAAAATATCATAAAATTGGTGTCGGCCATCTTGGATTTTCAAAATGACGTCATTTTCGTGATTAGCACCCACAAAAACCCCTTTCACGACACCCATGTCAAAATATCATAAAATTGGTGTCGGCCATCTTGGATTTCCAAAATGACGTCATTTTCGTGATTAGCACCCGCGAAAACTCCTTTCACGACACCCATGTCAAATATCATAAAATTGGTGTCAGCCATCTTGGATTTCAAAAATGACGTCCTTTTCGTGATTAGCACCCGCGAAAACCCCTTTCACGATACCCATGTCAAAATATCATAAAATTGGTGTCAGCCATCTTGGATTTCAAAAATGACGTCATTTTCGTGATCTGCACCCCCGAAAACCCCCGTCACGACACCCATGTCAAAATATCATAAAATTGGTGTCGGCCATCTTGGATTTCCAAAATGACGTCATTTTCGTGATTAGCACCCACAAAAACCCCTTTCACGACACCCATGTCAAAATATCATAAAATTGGTGTCGGCCATCTTGGATTTCAAAAATTACGTCATATTCGTGATCTGCACTCCCGAAAACCCTTATCACGACACCCATGTCGAAATACCCAAAAATTCATCGAAATACCAAATTTTAGGCGAAGTTATTCGCAAACAAACAAAAATAAAAACTTTTTACAAAAAAACAACCGACTTCAAAAACCACTACAAAGTGAAAAATAACTAATTTCGGAAGTTGGTGTCTTTGGTTTTGTATATTCGTTTTAGACACCGACTTCCGAAATTAGTTATTTTTCACTTTACATAGTGGTTTTTGGAAGTCGGTTGTTTTTTTTTTGTAAAAAAGCTTTTATTTTACATTTTTTAGTTGTTAAAAGTACTATGTATTCAGTTGCATCCGGTCAGACTGGAAGCTGACGCAAATATAGTTGGGAAATGACGTACTTTTGTTTACTTTAATTTTTACCCGTAAGTACATATTCCCTCAACTGCCTATGGTCTTCATCATTAAATTTACTGTAGACTATTATTTTAACCTAATCGGAGTAAAGGTCTTCTTAATATAAATGAATGAAGTCCAACCACAAAGTAGCTACTGGAAACCGTTGAGGAGTTCCCGGAACTGGCCTTTGTCTTCATCATTAGAGCTCTTATGAGAGTCGCAAACTCGCAACCCATCTAGGTGTAAAGTTCTTATCAATACAAATTAATCGAGCCCAACCACAAGGTAGCTGCTGTCAATTGTTGAGGAGTTCCTTCGACTGTCTCTCGGCTCCATCATCAGATCTACTCCAGACCTTTATTAAATTGTAGTGCTTTAAAATATTTAATGAAAATGCTAAGAAATGCACTAGTCGCCCCCAATTTTTGAAAGTTCCGCTTGTTTTCTCTGGACTTCCGCCATCAAACCTTGATATCCTTATCAAGGGACCACCTTGGGAACGTCTTCCTTCCAACAGAAAAAAGAATTATCAAAATCGGTTTATAAATGACGAAGTTATGCGCGAACAAACATAAAAAAAAACATATACGGTCGAATTGAGTAACCTCCTCCTTTTTGAAGTCGGTTAAAAATTGAACATAAAAAACATATAATTGAGCAACCTCCTCCTTTTTGAAATCGGTTAAAAAAACGAACACCAGAATAAACATCAATAACAGAGACACTCTAAGATAGTGTTATACTCTATGTGACATGCGGTGCGTGAGCGAGCAAGCAGATGCTTTCTCGCTCACGCGCCGCCCGCTTATGCTAGCGGAGCGCGCGATGACGAACGACACGGGTTCCCCCTTCGAGAGCTTATGGCATACTGAATCTCAATAGCCCGGGCAACAGAAATGATGGCGAATGCGCTCAGATTGTTGAATAAAATTTTGATTTTGGTCGTTTTAAAAAAATATTTCTACAATAATGTTCGTCATGAAATTACCTATCCATTAGTGTAAGAACGCAATCTAAATAATGCTTACTTTCCAAGGAGATGCACGTTTATGATAATTATTTCTCTTGTCAGTGGTTTCGTTGTGAAGTAATTATTTAAACATTATACTTAGTAAAATAAAAAAAAAATCTACAATTTTGGAGCCAAGATTATGGAGAAAATTTATGTATTTTTAGTAAGTTGATATTTCTTTTGGATAAAGAGTAGATAGCTCCGAAAAACTACATAAAAACGGCTTGCGGTGTGTTTTTCCTCTGGAGCCGCCTTAAGTAGCAAATACTCCGAGGTTGCGGGAACTACAGCGAAATAGCTTACACGGTACCTACGTCACGACTGTACATTGCAAATGAGTTCGCATGCAGTTTGAAATTCGTATTTCGAAGTTATCAATATAAATCTTTTCTCGATTGTTTTTTGTTTTTTAGACAAATAGAAGTAGGTTTTATTTAACTAGATTCTTATATTAATTTTGAATTCTTTCGTCATTTTTTTTACATCTTCCCTTAAGTATACAAACAACAGGAATAATGTATATTATTATGCAGGATTTTCTTTTTTTATATAAAGAAGTGTCCTAGGACTTTCTGGCTCATTCAAGGTGGGCACAATTGAAAAGTGCCTGTAAATGTTTTAATTAAAATAAATGCTTTGAGTTTGATTCGTTTTGGCGACGGTCTATTATAATTTATCCTGCATTTTTTTTAAATATAATTATAAATTAGTGCTTGACTGCAATCCCGCCTGATAGTAAGCAGTGATGAAATCGTTGAAGGTGAGCGCGCTAGTTTATTAAGAGCCTATGCACTCTAGCCTTGAAGACACTTAAATTATTGTAGTCAGACAGAAACATCGCCGCTGGAAAACTGTTCCAGTCCCTCGATGTACGCGGTATAAAAGACGAGGCGAAACGCTTTGTATTGGGACACCATTACGAAGCGTAAACAATTCTTACCCTTCTCTTACGTTATTGACAAATAACGAAATAGAAGGGTAAGAATTGTTTAAACATCTACTAATCTTTGTCAATGCTGTGAGCAAGAATATAAATATACCTACATAATTAACAACAATACCTAATTACATAACAAAACCTTTATATTTTTTTTTGATTTCCTTAACATGAATTAACTTTAATTTTTGTGTTGATGTTTTTGCTTTGCTTCTATTTAGATATCTAGATATTTGAAAAAAATATGGGTAAATGTGAATATATGTAAACCTATTCAAAAGCTCAAAAGCATGTTCCTGCCTAAAGGAACCTAAAATGAATGTATATCTGAAATCTCGTAAACCTAAATACTCAAGTGTTCGGGTATATGTACGTACCAGTACACTTTACTGGATCTAAATACAACAATTCCGAATTTCGTGGAATTACTTAATTGTATCACAATCTTAGTGCTTGTTCACATACAACTTGCGGTTGAGGACTTGGTGGTGTGTGGAGCGTTTTTGCAACTTCTCCATTTCCTTAAAAGTGAAGAAAGTGACGTATGACGTTAAATACCGCTAATCACTAGTAATTAACTTTAAGCAACGTTTATGAATAAGGGGGTTAAATAATCAAACAATGGAATTTTTTCAATAACTTTTTATACTCTTGCAAGTGCACATTGCACGTAGAACCGATGGCCGATAAGGGAAGTAAGGTTCTGGAGTGGCGGCCACGTTCCGGAAAACGCAGCGTAGGGAGGCCCCCAACAAGGTGGACCGATGAGCTGGTGAAGTTTGGGGGAAGCCGATTGATGCGGGCAGCACAAGACCGGTCATTGTGGAAAGCCTTGGAGGAGGCCTTTGTCAAGCAGTGAACCTCTATGGCTGAAGAAAAAGAAGAAGAAAAAGTGCATAAAAGAGTATCTTTTCAGTTGCTTCAACACGACGGTTTACACTCCACACATACCATAACTGCTCCAATCAATCTGCACCTTGCTCATGTCCGACAATTACAAAATCTGACCATATAAAATACCTCGGTGTCCAAATAGACGGTGGACTACGATGGGATAAACAAGTTGACGCCATTTCTTCTAGAGCTATTAATCTACTCCATATTTTCAAATCCCTTAGAGAATCGGCTGCTCCCAAAACGCTAAAGATGGTTTATTATGCCTTATGTCAATCTGTTATTGGATATTGCATAACGGTGTGGGGTGGAGCAAATAAAACCAGTCTTTTAAAGATTGAGAGAGCGCAAAGGGCCGTGCTGAAGGTGATGTCACGCAAACCTTTTCGGTATCCTACAACTCAACTTTACGCTGACTGCAAAGTACTTTCCGTGCGCCAACTCTATGTACTGCGGTCTACCATTAGGAAACATCCTAGCGTTCCCCATGCTGACCCCACAAAAAGAAAGCAATTACCGATAGGTACCCCACATAAAACTACCTTTGCACAACACCAATACTATACTTTAAGCACACACATATACAAACAAGTCCACAAAAATTTAAATATTGTCAATCTAAATAAATATGAAATAAAATCAAAATTGATGGAATGGCTTCTGGAGCGTGACTATCTGGAAACTGAATCCTTACTCAAGTATGTCACCTAACTTCCTAAATTTCTCCATTACACTCACCCACTCACACTACACACACACCCTCTTACACACACACACACTCACGCACACACACATTCACACATGTAGCGTAGGAAATTGAAATTATTGGCATTATCACGACCATTCATTAATATTGTACGACCCAGTCCACTTTTATATTAACAATTAGTTAAAGCAACGAATCACTGTCTCTCAAGATACAGGCTACCGCCTAGTTTGAGAGGCAGAGTTTCCTCTTTTGGTGTATAGATCAGTTATTTGTATACATAAACCATTATAACTATGTGAAATCTGATCCTTTCTTGATGAAATAAATATTATTATTATTATTATACACTGACTTTTAAACAAGAAACAGAGCATGCGCACTATGCTTCATAGACACGAAGAGGGGAATCGTTGCTATGGCGCATCTCACTCAACCGCATTTAATATTGCGTATATGCTATTCCTTTGCCCCTCCTGCACTATTTCAAGCGGCTGACATGGGGCTAACGGCTGCTATGCTGGATTTTCGTCTATCGCGCCGGATGGAATAGAGGCTTTCTTTCTCGCTCACTTCCAACCGTGTAAAATTTTCAAACTTCAACGCTTCAAAACCCTAATTTCTGACAAGTTTTTTATAGGTAACCGTATACTGTCGTATTTGTAAAAAAAATATCTTTTTTATGATATTAATTTTTTTGGTTACTCGATCGGTGAAGGTACTATTTTTAAATCACCTGTTTAAATTAAGCAACCTTGACAAAAAAAGGTAGGCAACCCTACATTTGCATATTCTATAGACTTCAGACTTTCAATTGGTGTTAAATTTTTCGGGTTACTTGATCGGCAAAGGTACCATTTTTTAATCACCAGTTTAAATTAAGCAACCCCATAGCCTTGACAAAAAAAGGTAGGCAACCCTACATTTGCATAATTTATAGACTTCGGACTTTCAATTGGTGTTAATTTTTTCTGGTTACTCGATCGGGGAAGATACCACTTTTTAATCATCTGTTTAAATTAAGCAACCCCATAGCCTTGATGAAATAAAGCTAAGCAACCCTACATTTGCATATTCTATAGACTTCAGACTTTCAATTGGTGTTAAATTTTGTTGGTTACTCGATCGGTTAAGGTATTCAAAAAAATTAACCTTTTATATAATTAACTAGTGGCCGCCAGCGACTTCGTTCGCGTGGTTCCGTTTCCTACGCTCCTATTGGTCGCAGCGTGATATTATATACCCTAAAGCCTTCCTGGATTAATGGGCTATCCAACGCAAAAATATTTTTTCAAATCGGTCCAGTAGTTCGTGAGATTAGCGCGTTCAAACAAACAAATAAACAAACAACCTCTTCAGCTTTATAGATTAGTATAGATTAAAAATATCCCTGACAGGATTTCATTAGACAACCCGTCACCGTTACATTCATAAACATATTTCAATTTGTAAAAAAACACATTTTTTCCGGTTACTCGATCGGTAAAGGTCGTTTTATATACGGTTCCTGTACTATTGGGTATCTTATGTAATGTTGACGTTCAAAACTGCTGATTCTCAGCCTAATGTGAATAAATGGCTTTTCATTCGATTTGAAATAATTTGATTTGATTCCAACCGCGCCTTCTAGCAAATGTGGACTGGCCCTTACTACTCGTAAATCCAAGCGTTCCCTGCGATCATTATATAGTACCAGCCATATAGCAAACGGCAAGTTTGTAGTATGCTTCTATATTCCAGCTTATCGTTCATATATCTTACATAGAAATTTCCGACTATCGAGCATACTAAAACAAAGCGCTACGGTTGGAAGTAAAATAGAGGTTGCATAATATTATTTTTCATAACAGCGGGTAGCATAAACTTCATTCCGTAGAAAATCGTTTGGCAAACGACGTTAAAATCTGCTCCACCGCTCGCGGGCAGCCTCACACATCCCTGCCTATGCGAGCTTAAATTAAGATCTAGAGGTAGAGCAGAGAACATTGGACCTGGAGTCGGTTTTGCAACGATTCATCTTTCTCACTGGATTTTGTAGCGTAACATTTTTACTTTTTTAAGTCAATATTTAATTTTAATATAAGGTTCTAAATGCTAAACGGGGTTTTACATTTACGTATTTAAATCATAACAATTTATTTTGTGAAGGGCACTACAAATTGGCAACTATGGGTAAGTTTTATGAACCTGTTAACAGGTATTTATTGGAATAGCCTAAGTTTGCGTGATAGATTACCCATTTGTGTTATTCTCAGTAAAGCGTAATAATAAACGAGTAATTCGTTTATTGAGAATAACATCCCGCACTTTGCAACGAGCATGTCAAAATCTCACTTTTAAAGACGTATTGTTAAACTTTCTATAAGTGCAGTCAGTTATATCTAATATGGTTTCAGGATATTGCTAGGGCTGCCCCGCTTCTGTAGTGCATCTGGCTTATTTGCAGAGGCTTGGGTTGATGGCATTCATGCCATTATACGCAAGGGAACGCAGAGTTCGGGGCAGTACCAAAAAAATCCTGAACGTAGTCGCTGATAAAGTTAACTTAGAGTCGACTTTATATGTATGATGTAATGCGGGTTCTAGTTGACAGTGTGATGTATCTGGCTAAGCCTGTATGTTTTGCAACATTATTTATTTACGAAATTGATGTTATATATTTTTTTATCTTTACTAACAGGTTTTTAAGCTTTTTGTCATTTTAACTAGCTCTAGCACTGGCTAACGTTGCAGTGGGCGGGGCACTTTGCTTGTAGAACCGATGTTCGATGAAGCAGTAAGGTTCTGGAGTGGTGGCCATGTAATGGAAGACGCAGCGTAGGGAGGCCCCCAACAAGGTGGATCGAATACCTGGTGAAGGTCGCGTGAAGCCGATGGATGCGCGCAGCACAAGATCGGTCATCGTCGAAAGCCTTGGGGGAGGCATTTGTCCAGCAGTGGACCTCTATAGGCTGAAGAAGAAGCATATTAACTAAATATGGACATGAAATAAATGAAATGAATTTAAATTATTCGATCACATACAAATAAACTCACCTGCGGAGTGTACGTATTGGTTTTCGGTCTTTTGATAATCTAACATTATATGAGACGGGCTTCATTCAAGAACAAGAGGCAAAGACATTACATGTTTTGTCATACTTAATGAAGGTAATAATAATAATAATAATAATGGCAACACCGCCTACGTCAACGGATCACATTCAAATAATTTACCACTATAATATTTAATAAATTAATTAATAGTTCTTTGTGCATAATAATATACCCACTGTAAATCTCAAATCAGTAACAAATAATATACATACAATAAAAATATTCGCAGAAATAAATATAATGGAAAAACCAGGAAATACAAAACAAACAAGACAGGATGACAGAACATGTCACCTTACAACAAGAAATAGTAATTTGGAAATATAAAAATGTGAAAAGATGTTGACAAGATCTGCCGCTCGACGTGCACGCCCACCATCTCCGGACTCGTTGCTCAGCTCCGTCTCGCCGCCGCCGGCCTCCAGCGCCACTGTAAGCGCTGTGACGACCCCGGCCGCGGCAGTTGCGTCGAGCTCGAGCGACGAGTACTTCTCTCCGCCGACGACGCCACCACCTGTTCGCCGACGGGGAGGACGCCGGCCGCCGGACTGCTTAGGACCTCGAGGCCCATCGGCTTCTGACAGGGTCCCAGCTCCCGGCGGAAGTGTGCAGCGCATGAGATGGACACAATCCATCAATGAAAACGTCATGCGCTCATACTATGGGGCTACAGAGGGAGGAAACAACCTGACCGCGTACCGTGTTCGAATGCTCTCTCTGTTTCAGGTGCTTGAGCCAGCTGTCAACGTATCGGCGCAACGACTGTCGGATCAGGTACGGGTTATCCAGCGTAATCATATGTTGGATGATACTGTGCTTGATCGCCTGCGAAACGAAATGCAGAGTAGCCGTGTCATTGCTCACCAGTCGCAGTCTGCGGAGATACCACCGCAGCCAACAAACTATGCTGACGAGGGAAGTAATGATAGGGCTACAAATGTAAGTACCCAGTGCAATGAGGAGTTAAGAAATGCTTTGGAGGCTGCGATTCGGGAATATCGTTCCATCTCGGCAGAGCTAAGACCACGCCTGCCACGTTTGCCCATGCATAACCGAAATAGGGCACTGATGGCTGCTCTGGATGCGCAGTTATCAAATTATTTTGATACCTGCGAGGACCTCACTGATACTCATTCAATCCTGTACTGCGCAGCTGTAGCAGCTTGTCATGTAGCTCATGTCAAATTTCCTAGTGACTCTAGAGCTACACGACCGAAACCAGTAGTACCAGCTTGGCAGCACAGGATTGAACGTCGTATTGGTGGGGCCAGAGCACTCATCGGTAAACTAATCTGCTTCAGGGAGGGAAATACTCGTCCTAGAGTGATGCGCTTTGTGAGGCGGGCATTTTCAGGTACAAATACCAGCCCCCAAAACTATATGGCCCGTGTCACGGAGCGCATCGACTTCCTGAAGCAGAAAGTGTATGCATGGGCGAACCGTATTAGAAGATATAAACGACGAGTGGAACGGTACACCCAGAATCGCACCTTCCAAAGCAATGAAAGGAGGGTTTATAGGGACTGGGAACGACCAGATCAAGGTGTGACTGACACGTGCCTACCGGATGATGATGCCATGTGTTCATTTTGGCGCAGTATCTGGTCGGTACCTGTCAGTCACACTGAAGGTGACTGGACCCGGGATGTCGAGAGAGCCTGCGATCCAATACCTGAAATGGGGGCTATTACCATCTGCCCCCAAGATGTAGCTTGTGCAGTCCGTCCATTACCTAACTGGAAGTCTCCGGGACCGGACGGGCTGCATAACTTTTGGATAAAATGGTTTCCAAGGTCGCACGCTCGCTTGGCATCTCAATTCCAGACTGCTTTGGTATCTGGTTCGTTACCTCAGTTCCTAACTACTGGAATAACCCACCTGCTCCATAAATCAGGTAGCACCGCGGAACCCAAAAATTATAGGCCGATCACCTGTTTACCGACGGTCTATAAAGTTCTTACATCCATTTTGAAAACTAAAATTAACAAACATATTGACAGCAACTCCATCTTGTCTGCCTCTCAAAATGGATGTAGGAGCGGGTCCCGTGGTACTAAGGAGCTACTCCTTATTGATATGGCCATTAGCCAACAGGTTCGTCGTTCCCGAAAGGATCTGTCGACATGTTGGATAGATTATAAGCAGGCCTATGACTCAGTGCCACATACATGGCTCATGCGGGTGCTGGAGTTGTATAAAGTGGATGCAACTCTGCGCACCTTCCTGATGACGTGTATGAGGACATGGAGGACAGTCCTTCGCTATCCAGGATATCGAAATATTCAGAGGAATAGCGAACCGATAAGGATCGAGCGAGGAATATTTCAGGGCGATAGTTTGAGTCCACTTTGGTTTTGCTTAGCACTGAATCCTCTAAGCACACTATTGGAGGATTCAGGTCTAGGCTATCGGTTGAGGAGAGGTGGTCAGGTGATATCGCACCTCCTCTACATGGATGACCTGAAACTTTTTGCTCCCAACAATTCACAACTGAGGGAGCTACTGAAAATTACTGAGACTTTCAGTAGCTCCATCAGGATGGAATTTGGTGTAGACAAATGTGCGGTCATGCATGTAAAGCGAGGAGAGATTATGGAATCCGTGGGAACCCAACTCACTGATTCCATAAACCTTAGAGCCCTCTCCGCATCCGAAACCTATAAGTATTTGGGTATGTCGGAAGCGTTGGGTATCAATGTTACTGACATGAAGCAATCGTTGAAAGAACGCTTCTTTGGCCGCCTGAAAAAGTACTTAATAGTCTTCTATCAGGCGGAAACAAGGTGCGCGCTTTCAACGGTTGGGTCATGCCGGTATTGATGTACTCTTTCGGCATGCTCAAATGGACTCAAACCGAACTTGACGCCCTGGATCAGAGGGTCCGTACGCTGCTGACTGCAAATCGATTGCATCACCCACGGTCATCGGTTATGAGGCTGTATATCCCGCGAAAATGTGGAGGGCGTGGCTTTTTAAACGCCAAGACCCTCCACAATCGCGAGGTATGCAGTCTCAGGGAATATTTTCTAGAAACCGACGTGGGGATGCATCGAGATGTGGTTGCGACTGACAAGGGCCTCACTCCGCTCTCCTTGGCTAAAGAGAACTGGCGTAAACCAGTAGTGCTTGACACAAATGATCGCTTGGAGGTATGGAAGAGCAAAGAGCTTCACGGACGCTTCTTCCGAGCCCTGCACGGGCCGGATGTAGATTTTCAAGCGTCCGTAGCCTGGCTACGTTTCGGTGACCTCTTTGGGGAAACCGAAGGTTTTGTCTTTGCAATTATGGACGAAGTTATGATGACGAACAATTACCGGATATTCATTGTGAAAGACGGCACAGTTGACATCTGTCGGGCATGTCACCGGCCGGGAGAATCAATTAGACACATTATTTCCGGGTGTTCTCGTCTAGCTAACGGAGAGTACTTGCATAGACACAACCTTGTAGCCAGGATAATTCACCAGCAACTTGCTCTTAAATGCAAACTTGTGGAATCGGAGGTGCCGTACTACAGGTATATGCCCGACCCAGTTCTCGAAAATGGCCATATCACATTGTACTGGGATCGATCCATCATCACTGACAGGACTATTGTTGCCAATAAGCCTGATATAGTGCTGGTGGATCGATCAGAGCGGCGTGCAATGATTGTTGACATTACCATTCCACATGATGAGAACCTCGTGAAAGCTGAGAAAGATAAACAAATCAAGTATCTTGATTTGGCTCACGAGGTTGTCGACATGTGGGAAGTGGATTCAGCAATCATTGTACCGATAGTCGTGACAGCCAATGGCTTAATAGCCAAGAGCCTCGACCAACACCTCAGGAGGCTCTCGTTGGGCAGCTGGATCAAGGGCTTGATTCAGAAAGCGGTACTGCTGGACACGGCTCGCATCGTCAGGAAGTTCCTCTCTCTGGAGCCCTGACCGCCGGTAGCTTGGACCCTGTTCCCGATACCGGTGGGCTATTTTTTATATTTTTAAATGTTTTTTATGTATTTTTTATGTAGAAATATTTAAAAATGTAATTTATATGTATATACAATAAAATAAAGGATAATAATAATAATAATATAGCAAGTTGATATGGCAAAGCAAGGAACTTCACGGGCGATTTTATCGGGCTCTTCATGAGCCCGATGTAGACTTCTTAGCATCCGTATCCTGGCTACGATTCAGTGACCTTTTCGAGGAAACTGAAGGTTTCGTCTGTGCAATTATGGACGAAGTTATCTTGACGAATAACTACCGGAGATATATTATGAAGGACGGGACGATTGACGTGTGTCGGGCATGTCACCATCCGGGTGAGTCCATCAGACATATTATCTCTGGTTGCTCTCGTTTAGCTAACGGCGAGTATTTGCACAGGCATAACCAAGTAGCTAGGATTATCCATCAGCAACTTGCTTTGAAATATAAACTTGTGGATTCTGAGGTACCATATTATAAGTATGTGCCCGACCCAGTTCTTGAAAATGACCATCATCATCTCATTTTCCTGCCCTTATCCCAATTTATTTGGGGTCCGCGCAACATATCTTTTTTCTTCCATGCATCCCTATCAGAAACCATCTCGGCAGTCACCCCCTTCTTAGCCATATCATCCTTCACACATTCTTGAAAATGACCATGCCACGTTATACTGGGATCGGTCTATGATTACTGACAGGACTATTGTTGCAAATAAGCCTGATATAGTAGTGATAGATCGATTAGCGCGCCTCGCAATGATTGTCGATGTTACCATTCCACATGACGGGAATCTCGTGAAAGCTGAGAAAGAGAAACAAATTAAATATCTCGACTTGGCGCACGAGGTTGTTGACATGTGGAATGTGAACTCGGCTGTCTTTGTACCGATTGTCGTATCGGCCAATGGTTTGATAGCCAAGAGCTTCGACCAACATCTATTGAGGCTCTCGTTAGGCAGTTGGATTAAAGGCCTGATTCAAAAGGCAGTACTCCTGGATACGGCCCGCATCGTGCGGAGGTTCCTGTCTCTGGAGCCCTAACCACCGGTAGCTTGGACCCTGCTCCCGTAATCGGTGGAACACTATTTTTTTATATTTTTTAAATGTATTTGTATGTATTTTTTAAATCAATATATTTAAAAATGTAACCAAATGAGAAAAAAGGAAAATAAATGAAATAATAATATTAACAGGTTTTTAAGCTTTTTGTCATATTAACTAGGTAATGTTTATTTACTGTAATTGTTTCACGTGAAATGAGATGAAACGAAATGAAATGAAATCGTTTATTAAGCAGGTAGGATCACTGATCACTTTTACACATCATATTTAAATTAACGTCATGCATAAAGTTAACACTTAAACAAAAATGAAAGTTTTACAGATAAAGAAAAAAACTCAAATTGAAGTAAATAACAGAGTTTAACAAAAACGTGAAACTCAATAAGTAGATGGGGTTAACGCTCCCAAGTGGCCCAAGACTCGACTCGGGAAACTAATTTAAAAGTTCTTGATTACAAATCGGTTGACTTCATTGTAAAGCAGGTCAAAAGTTCAAGGATTATTTAAAGACCGTGGTTTAAATATATACCCGGGATAATGGTTGTTGTTCTTTGAATTACAGGATCTATGTATACAGGTCAGCTCCCAGTCTACGGATGCATCTGAATAACAATGCCAGTACTTAACATTAAGGAATCGCCTATTTAAGAAAGAAAGATATAAATAAATAAATATATTTTATTCCGCACAAGCAAAACGCCATAAAATAATAAAAAAAGGGATTAAAAGTAATACCGCCAAAGGTCTCGTAAGTATTTCTCCTACACAACCCAGCTACTAGGCACACGACCCCTTGGCTAAAACGTTTGTAGTCTTTGTGACCGTTTGTATGACATTCGGGCTTCGAGCCGTATCAACTGTCAAAGATCCATGAATAACAGCCGGGATCAACGAGTTAACATGCTTAACTTTGAGTCATAGGATAACAAAATAATTTTGTTCTTTCTTTCTTTCTTTATAACATAGAAATAAACGCATGCGGCCGACAGAAACAAAGTCCTTTAACAAGGCTTGCGGATTCCTACCCCCCGTGATTATTTCTACCAGTTTAGTCCAAATTGCTAAGCTTAAGTGCAAGTCGCTAAACTTAAGTGGCAGTGGGCAGGGCACATTGCTCGTAGAACCGATGGCCGATGGGGCAGTAAGGTTCTGGAGTGGCGGCCACGTACTGGAAGACGCAGCGTAGGGAGGCCCCCAACAAGGTGGACCGATGACCTGGTGAAGGTAGCGGGAAGCCGATGGATGCGGGCAGCAAAAGACCGGTCGGCGTGGAAAGCCTTGGGGGAGGCCTTTGTCCAGCAGTGGACATCTATAGGCTGAAGAAGAAGAAGTCCAAATTGGTACAATCTTTACATAGCGAAAAAGTGTTATTTTACACCCTCCATGCCACTTTATCTCTTTAGTAAAGAGAGAATGAAGAGATAGAGAGGCAGTTTTCGAGTGCTCTAAAGGTGGCAGCCGCCAACCCGGTTTTTCATTTTGACCTTACTATGGTCAAAATGGCAATGCGGAATGGCGCCTGCGTAAGTGTTCATCATGCTTTTTGTGAATACTTAAGCCGATAGTGAGTTTGAAATAAGAATCCATTGTGGCAGCTGCCAATATGTATCTACATTTGTATTAGCGATCTTGAAGACCATTAAGCCACGGACATACTAGGGGACAAATGTCGTGCAACACGTGTTGCCAGGGACGTTGGGTGAAGTAGCACGACGTTGCCGGACTTCGGTCGACATGTCTGGCAACATCGCACGATACGGGTCGCCAGCGACGTCAGATGAGGTAGCTCGACGTTGCCGGACTTCGGTCGACATGTCTGGCAACATCGCGCGACACGTGTCGCCAACGACGCCAACTACATTTACTACTACGTTGATACGGACATAAGCCGCGCTATGTCACCTCAACTTCGCCTGACATATCAGGTGAGTCACCTGATATGTCAGGCGAAGTTTCGCGAGGTCGCATGACTTCATTTGACGTCGCTGGGACATAAGTTGCGCGTTGTCGCCATATTTTTCAGGCGAAATCGGCCGGCTTCGCTTGACATGTCGCCAATATTTGTCGTGGCACATTTGTCCCCTAGTGTATCCGTGGCTTTAATCTTCATGAAGTACTAGTAAGTACTTCATGAAGTACTTACGTGAGTTTTTTTTTTGCTACTGCAAAAAAAAAAAAACCTGGTGTGACGCCAAAAAAATTCACAGACGCAAAATTCAATAACAATAACGCCAAGGTAGGTACAATCTCTATTTATGAAAGTTTAGTAACCTACAAAATATGAAATCCCGCTCGTTTCGCCTCGTTTTGAAACTAACGAAGCGCCACATCGTAAGGTCGTAACTAAACTTGGAGATCGGTAACAAGCTGTAGTTTATTTTGTGTGTTATGTTTTGTCTTATTTTATATTATTTTATGTCGAAAAAAAATTATATTATATTACATATACAATATGTAAATTAATTAACGAACTTCCTGAAAATAGTTGGTTCAGAATCGTTTACTGAATCGGTTAATATCATTTTTAAAATAGATATTTTTTTATCCCAGAAATAATTAATTTAAACTACGGAAATTATTGTCACTCTGTTGTTTCAGACTTTTAAAACCTCAGTTCTATTTGCAATATATTATTTGTTATATTTGTAATCCATACTAATATTATAAATGCGAAAGTAACTCTGTCTGTCTGTTACGCTTTCCCGCTTAAACCTCTCACCTGATTTTGATGAAATTTGGCACAGACAATCTTTAGACACTGAGAAAGAACATAGGCTACCTTTTATCCCGGTAAAATTTGATGTTCCCGAGTCAAACCTAAAAAGCGCGATATAACCGAACTCCACGCGGGCGAAGCCGCGGGCGGAAAGCTAGTGTAAAATAAAGAAAAACAAACCTTATTTCAAGAACATTAAGGTCTTCGTTCTCCATGAATTGATATAACTAATTTAATAAGTAACAATGCATATATATGTATGTTAAATTAAAAATTCAGTGAATGTATTATGGTTATAATATAATATTTTAAGTGGGGTGTTTGTAGGTGTGCAAATGTGCATTAATTACATTACATATTCTATATATCAGTAAGGGTACACAAAATTAATACAAAATTAATGTGTCAATCAAAACAATATTTTCCACATATTAACAAAGGACTATCTCATTGGTAAGCTAGCTAATATATTTAAAATGATAAAAAAATATTTCCAGACCTGGGTTCATAGAAACAACATAACAAAATACAAAATAAATATTTTAAGTGTTAGTTATAATTTTCTTAGTAATCCTACATATTATTTTAGTACCTAGGTACCTAATATGGTCCACTCTCTCTCACCGGGAGGAAGCCTGTGACCCAACATTTCTTCTTTTTCTTCTCAGCCTGTAGAGGGCCACTGTTGGCAAAGGCCTCCTCAAAAGCATTGGAGGGGTTTGCCATAATCCCCATCTTGGCAGGCGGGTCGGGGTCGCAGTAATTTGATGTTCCATAGGAAAAGCGCTGCTGCCCGCTACCTTGGTGAGAGTTACCTTAGTCGCCTCTTACGACACCAACGGGGAGATATGGGGTGATACTATTCTAAGCCCGGTACCACGCGGCACATTTAGGGCACAGGCAGTCTCCGAATGGGGCAATGCCAATCTTGTAGCTTTCAGTGCCGCCAAAACACAAGCGTGTCTTTTCATTTTTATTCCTTGCACACTTTGGTCATCATCATCATCTCAGCGTTTATCCCAGTCGCATCCGAAGCTTTTTCAGCTTTGGAGTCTGAAGTCCGCTTTTACCAGTCTAACTGCTGATATGGCTAAACTTCGACATTTTCCTTGAAGCGACTGCCGTCTGACCTCCACAACCCGAAGGCGATATCGAAGCATTGCAGCTGACCAATTGTTGGACTTTTTGAGGGCTCCAACAACCCTTTAACGACTGCCACTAGATGTTCGTATGGCAACCGGGACCAACGGCTTAACATGCTTTCCGAGGCACGACCAGACCAGTGCAAATATTCATATTCATGCATACAAACATTTGCACTGTGCGGGGATCGAACCCGCGCCACCTTGCGCAGCAGCCGCCTCCGCTACCGCTACGCCACGGAGGCTGTCATCCTTGCACACTTTAGTATTATTAAGAAAATTCGTGGGATCCTTACCAAACCCACGAATCACTATTATCAATGCGACCATAAACCCAAAAGATTTGGTTTTGTATTTGCACAAATACTACTTATAAAATACTGTGGCAGAGCCTCGCTAGGACGACTCGCCCTAGACGTGGGCGAGTCGTGATTAGTCCTCGCTACGCCACTGTATACCTTTTCCGTCACACTTTGTGCTTTTACGTTACATTAGATGCGTCCAAGTTCGAGTGTTCAATGTCAATCTTCATATGTGTGTAGTCCCCTCTAAAATTTCTAATGTAACTGTCGCTCACAGTAATGTCTAATGCCATTTGGGAATTTACATACTCGGTAACACACTTACTGTGACAATACCTCGGGGGATCAGCAGAATAGTTATTTTTAAACGTTTAGTGTTGATCTATTGTGTTCACATGGAACTTTTTCCCATTATTCTACGTTGACATTGTTTAGTCAGAATTAATTTGTTGTAGTTTTTTTTTTGTTTTCCGAGCTTTGTCAAGTACAGGTGAAATATCATGGATTTTATTTTGTACGGAGCCCATTGTTTCTGATCTAAATTAGTAGCCTTGGTGACTCCTTGTATCATCATTTTTTTTAATCGTATATAGTTCATCTGCCAGTGAAAGTCCCGTCAATCTGCCCAGCCGCTTTAGATATTAAACAGAACGTACAGACAAAAAAAAAGAAAGCTTTGTACATACATCATCATCATTAACCGTTTTTTATCGTCCCGCTGCTGGCCCTAGTTTTCTTCTCGTACATACATAATATGTTGTTATTCTGACATTACGAACAGATACATTAACTTTATGTATTTGTGTAGCTTGATAAGCAATAAGCAAACTATTGCCAAATCAAGTCCTAAAATTCAAACAGAAAAAAAATAATACATAAACTTAATAATCAAACCCGAAACCTTTCACCAAGTAAACGCGTCAGCCCCATAAAGCATAAACAACCGATACCACAACAAAACACTAACTTGTTACTTAAATTTCCTTCACATATCACCCACCGTCAGAAAACCGTGAAACAATTCCTTGGCACCCAATCCAATAGATGGCACGCAATAAATCAACAATTTAGCCGAGCAATTTTCATAATTCACGCAATATCAACTTACCCGAGTATAAAGAAAAAAAAAGCAATTTCCTTAGGTTGCAATACTGAAGGGACGAAGGAAGCTCGCCCCCCGTCCACACTGGGCCGATGATATCGCGTTGTAGTTTTATACTACCGGGATGTAAATCTGGGTGAAGTGATGAAGGTAATATGGGTCGGGCACGGCTTTAGACTGTTATGACTATATTCATGGTTTATATGGAGGTGTTTTTGCCGTTTTAGTCGGATTTGTATGTTGAGGTAAATTTGTGTTACGTTTTTATTTTGTGATAAAACTAAATATCAATTTGCTATTTATTCTCAACTAGCTTTCCGCCCGCGGCTTCGCCCGCGAGAACTTCGGTTATATCGCGCTTTTTAGATTTCCCTCGGGAATTTACTTTTTTCCCGGGATTATCCTGGGAAAAAAGTAAATTCCCTATTATTTAATCCAGACTTCTAACTTTACGTTTGTAAAATTTCAAAGCAATCAGTTCAGTAGTTACGGCGTGAAAGCGGAACAAACAAACTCAATTTCCGATTTATAATATTAAGTAAGGATATAATGGGTAGTATTTTTAATGGATTGGTAGATTAGTCTCATAGATAAAGTAAAATATAATTCTATTTAGTTAACTTTTAAAGGCTTAAGTAGTAGACGGTATAATTGAAATGGAATAATTATACGGTTTTAATCTATTATACTTTATCTACTTAAGTTCTAACCTTCTTTAAATAAGTGTAAGTTCTAAGAAAATAATCTTAATACCAAAGCTTTTAGCTATTCCAAACGCAATTTCAAGAATATAATCGTTCTTAACAACCCTTTAACTCAACAAATTTATTACAACTTCGAGTATAATACAAATACAATTAATATTCAACTAAATAATTCTGCTGTCAAAAATTGGCACAGGCTAAATACAGATTTAGTTAAAGAACTTAAATCTAATGAAGCATTCTCGAAGAGAATTTCCCAACAGACGCCTACGCCAATAACTAAGTTAATCAAGTTAAGAGCTCTTACTTAAGTGTGTCGCTCACAGCTTAAAAAGGCTAATGTAACTTAGGTTTGGCGCTAGACTTTTGGTAATACTTAATTGTTGTTTTGTGACGGATGTTTTGCTGTCAACCGTAAACTTTTGGCAGTTTTACTGGTCGTCAGAAGTTTGAAGATTTTGACATAATAGTTTCATTAAGGAATGTCGTTAGTTTCATTAAGGAATGTCGTATTACCCAGATGCTTGGCTGTGGAGGTCAGGCGGTAGCTCCATGTAAAAAAGTCGACCCAGGATTTGTGAGAATATCTGCAGAAAAATATGTCTTCTTCTTCAGCCTATAGATGGCCACTGCTGGACAAAGGCTTCCCCCAAGGCCCTTCACGATGATCGGCTTCCCGCGACCTTCACCAGGTCATCGGTCCACCTTTTTGGGGGTCTCCCTACGCTGCGTCTTCCAGTACGCGGCCGCCACTCCAGCCAGCAGAACCTTACTGCCTCATCGGCCATCGGTTCTACGAGCGTCGAGCAATGTACCGTGCCCACTGCCACTTAATTTTAGCGACCCGAAGAGCTATGTCGGTGACTTTGGTTCTTCTGCAGATCTCCTCATTTCTGATTCGATCACGCAGAGAAACTAAGAGCATAGCTCTTTCCATTGTCCTTTGTGTGACTCTGAGCGTTCGTATGAGGCCCATTGTGAGCGACCACGTCTCTGTTCCGTCAGTCATCACTGGCAACACACACTGCACTGGTCAAACTTGTAAAATTAAATCTGTCTTATCTCTCTAACTAAACTGTAATTATAAGAAAAATCTGTTAAAATTTAGTTCAGTACTTAACAAGATACTACGCTAACATCCCAAAATTAAGCAACATTAATCCTTAATGAGTAACAAAACATGTTACCATCAATTTATTAGAGCCGCGGTCCCAAGTGTGACCGCGTCCCTAGGAAGGTGTTTCGGATATGAGCGATTATTCAGGGCCACAGTAACAATAGGGTAATAAATTATGATTGATGAACGCCCCCGGGAAAAGCGCACCTCTTTAAGGGAACAATAACAATATTTATTTATATTTATTGTGACCAGGAAAATTTGTGTGATTAGAGCCGCAATGGGTGCTCGAGATTTTGTGCAGTTTGTGTTGTATCGGAGAAATTACGTGGTTAAGATATCCCTTTTATTCATAAACGTTGCTTAAAGTTTACTAGTGATTAGCGAATATATTTAAGCATACATTTTAGACGTTTGCACGTCACTTAACTTTAATCATTGTTTATGAATAAACACCATATTGTTTAAGGGGTTTATTCATAAACGATGATTTAAAGTTAAGTGACATGCAAACGTCAAAAATGTATGGTTAAACAGGCGCTAATCACTAGTTAAAAAGCAGTGTTTATGAATAAAGGGAATGTTTAATATTTTATCCAATATATCATTAATAGCAAATGTTTATGCTATTAGTAAAGCTTAGGTGGTCCCAAATCATAATAGCCGCGTAGGTCGACCGGTCAGGTTAAGCTAAGCCTACCGCGGTTAATCTGTAGATGGGTGGCCATCATTGCATACTGTGCCTCGGAAATCAGGTTAAGCTATTGGTCTTAGCAGTTATTTATGTATCTTTGACAGCCTTTACGAGTAGTCAGAAGTCAGTTTTCTATTCCGGTAGCTCAAGAGCACTTTCCTTTAATTGTTTCAATTGCTCTAGAACTTGTTCTCTCTCCCAGACTATAAAATGTTACAATTGCTCTAGAATTTGTTCTCTCTCCCAGAATATAAAACATTTCAATTGCTTTAGAATTTGTTCTCTGTTCCAGACTATAAAATGTTATAATTGCTGTAGAATTTGTTCTCTCTCCCAGAATATAAAACATTTCAATTGCTTTAGAATTTGTTCTCTGTTCCAGACTATAAAATGTTACAATTGCTGTAGAATTTGTTCTCTCTCCCAGAATATAAAACATTTCAATTGCTTTAGAATTTGTTCTCTGTTCCAGACTATAAAATGTTACAATTGCTCTAGAATTTGTTCTCTCTCCCAGACTATAAAACATTTCAATTGCTTTAGAATTTGTTCTCTCTCCTAGACTACAAAATGTTTAAATTTCTCTGCAATTTGTTCTCTCTCCCAGACTACTACTTAGTTCGAAGATAACAAACCTTCCACCAGATAGTTGCTATTAATCAAAGTCGCATATTGAAAGTAAACAATATAGTGAAAACCGTGAACCCTCGACCATTTCAGTTTCAACAAACAACATTTGTCATCTGTCACACCGTACCCTTTCCGACAAAGACAAACATTCTATGGACGCTGTTTCAAACGGAAATATTACTTTTCGAGCACATATGGATGGTTGCAGAAATATTTATAAACAAGATGTATTACGGTGTGAATAGGTCCGGGGCTCCTAAATGGAATGGTATGTCTCAATTTTGCGTCAGGATTTACAACTAGTGTTTGTCCGCTATTTCACTCGCGTCTAAGTACTTTCGCTACTTTATGTATTCTTTGTGTTAAACTAGGGATGATCTATTTTAGTGGAAACTACAGATTTATGCCGTTCCGTTTGTGTATAATTGAGTGCAAACGTCGAAATTTCTAGCATTAAGAGGGAACTCTAGAGGTGCTTTCTCTATACAAACGTATTCCGCTGTCTTCATGGCTAATGCTTTTAGAGCAATTTTTTTCTACAATTTTACACCGTGATTATACGTTTTTTCCGAAACTTAATTAATAAAAGAAATACGATAAAATACTTCAAAATCGTAAGTAACAAGTTTTTGACAAAAAAAAAAAAAAATAATAAAAGCATAGGTATACCTTTTCCTCTAAATTTTGATATAAAATAATTGAGATCTGTCGTGTTTTGAAAACGAAAACAGCGGAATACGAAATGTCTTTTGGTCAACGTTTTTGTAGGTAAAATCCGCCTGAGCTGCAACTGTCTTTTTCGCACTTTACCGGGAGAGGTTGGAAGCAGCGCGACGTATAGTATAGTTTACACAACGACAATAGTTTCTTTAAATATCTATTTTCCAAATTCCTCGACACTAGAGTCCTCTCTTAAGGGAGGCATTAAGAGTTGCTCGTGGCTAAATGATAACAGCGGCAAGTGTCGATTCACTGGAATGGATCGACATGTGCTGAAACTCCTCCATGCCTTGGAATGCACGCTAAGCCGTTGGTCCCAGCTGTAATTCGTAGATCTTTTACGGACGGTATCGGTACTTAGAAGCCCAAAAGTCTGATAAAATACTTACTAAGGGGTATCGCGTTACCCAGTAACGTCAGACAATCAGTTGTTTGTTTTGTAATCATTCAGCTGCATTTGGTTAGACTTTTTTTATAATTTATAAATGAGTACTTGAACACAATCCCGCCTGATGTGTCCATAATTTGTGATGCAATCGTTGATGATAAAGCGCACTAATTTATTACTGACTCAATAGGAAAGGAGACGGCAGTTGAGCGAGGCGATGCAATGATAAACCCAACAACACGACCAACGATGCTACGCCAGAAGGAAATTGGTTTGGAGACCCTGCACGACCAAACTGCCGACACAACAACATTTGGCGCATCGTACCCGGCATACATCGCAACATAACTGCTCAGACCTCTGTACGGCTTCACCAGACATCATACCGGAACACGACGAATCGCCTGACGGCAAGACTTTGTCTAGTGGGTGGTAACTGCTGCCGGCAGCCGATGGTATGGCCTAACACAGATTGAAATTGATTTCAACATAGTTGACAAAATAATAGGCAGATTGATTGAGTAATATGGGAGAAGGAACAATCTGAAAGATTAATAAATAATAAGGCTGCAATCTCTTTTTTGCAATATAAAAAAAGATTATGGGATCACCAATGAATTAGCCAAATATTTAGTAAATTGATTTTCTAGATGGAATTTTAGAAACTGCTGCTTATCAGTCGAAGTTTTGAAGCTGTCTGTGTCATGCTTTTGTTGTCATATTTATCACAAATATGTTTGATGTAGGTTGTAACGATCTCCGGTTTTACCTTTTTCTGAGAAAGTTATGCGAAAATCCATTATTACCTTTCAAGAAAATGTTAGTTCTTATTTCCGGCTGCCAATTTCAGTAAGTGGTATTCACAGACTACATTTTTATAAAAGGTCGTCTATATAATTGTAATATACGTATTTATAGAATTGTATTTTCTAATCCGTTAGGCGCTTTCATCATCATCATCAACCTTTTTCTTCTTCCCACTGCTGGACACAGTCTCCTCTCCTACAGACAAGGATTAGGCGCTTTACTATGTTTAAATTATTTCGTCTAACAACCCGCACTGAGCCAATGTTGGTGGATTACGATTAGTTTTATACCTATGTGTATTTAATGGAAGACTATCTAGGTGAGACTTTCAATGCCGTTGCTTTTTTATTGCTTAATTAATATACATGTATAGTATATCTATCGAAAAATTTATGGACTCATTGTAAACAATGAATGTTGTATAACTGTCAACTGTGTGTTACGCAATTAACTCGTTGGTTTCAAATTCATGACACAAATTGGCTTATCGCGTAAATTGATACTGAATCATCATCCGCATCTGCTTGAAGAGATCCCAACTATCATAGAAAAGCTTGTTTATTGAGTCCAAAGCCAAGGTGGCTGCCAGGAAACTTGGTGTGATCGCAAAGGCCCGGCCGGCGGTACTTTGCACCAGGACAGCTGTCAGCTTCTGGTGTTATACAAAGCTCAGGTCCGTTC